>JAHZMT010000141.1:0-32715 GCA_027743785.1 Sinhomidia bicolor
AGTCCATGGACATAAAACAAAAACATAAATGCACCGTGTGCGTATATATACATATATGCATATGATACAATGAGCAAAAAATAGGTTTGAATTGCGCCAGTGGCGATATTATTATATAGGGACAACATAACAGCATATAGTTTTTCGATATAGTTGTCGGTTGTGCAAATATGGCAACGTTTGCAAGTCATTTTCAATTATTGTTAGTTGTGATTGCGGATACGTTTTATGTATGTAAGTATGTAATTCACCGGACCGTGGTTCGTTGTGTTCATACGGTTTGAGGAACAGCAGTCACCGGAGCCGGAAGAATAACACAATCCGATGTTGTAATCCATGCATGGAAGTAAATGTTCATGTTGTGGGAAAAAGACGATCAGGCAGAGTTGGAGGCCAATGAACATCATGATCATGATCATCATCGTCACAAAGAGAGAGAGAGAGAGACAGCAATAGCGATGGAATATGCGAATGAAAAAGGAGAGAAAAAAATCCAATATTTCTCACACAATTATCTTTGCATCTGACACAAGTGTCAGCAACATGCTGATATTAAAATCATGTTGGGAATTCGTAATGAACTCAAAATTCGAGAAGAGAGAAAGTTGAGGAGTACTACTACAACTACTACTACAACGTGGTGAAAGGGTAAGCATGCATGTATATGCATACATGTACATATGATAAAAAAAGTTGGAGTGGTTAGCCAAGTGTGAGAAAAACTAACCTGAAGAGGGGGATACACTCATCAGCAACGAAGAGCTTGTATTATTCGCTGCTGCTGCTGCTGTCGCTGTTCCATGAAGAAGCAGAGTTGGCGGGGATGGTGAAGTCATTCCGCCACTGCCAGCACTACTCCGATCTGTTTAATTGAATGAGATCATAAAAGTGGAAATTACACGATCTAATTGCTTTTGTAATCAGAAAATGAGCTGTATATTTTAGTACAAAGCGGAAAAATATTGGAAGGATATATTCATCAAATGGTTTGGTCCAAAAGACCCGACGCCGCCGCCACCGCCACTATCACCACTATATAGACATATCCTCTCAACTCAAAACCACTCAAGTACACCGACCAGACTAAATTCATTTGCAATAATAATAATAAATTTATGCTAGTATAATTTGGGCTGCTCCAAATGTTGGAGGGCTGCTGCCGTTGCTTGGAGGGCTACATGGTACATAGGCATGTAAAAAAATATGATTGCTTGCACGCCAAAACTGATATACAGTTGAACTCTCTTTTTTATATTCCTCATAGGCTTTCCAAGTTACCGGCAGAATGTAATATGATTTACTTTGGGGAATTGATATTTCTAATGCTACTCTCTGCCATGTCATAATAAAGTATGTCGTTCAGATTTTCAAGAGTGATGGCTATAAACCAGGCAGGGGCTATACAACACGTCAGACGTGAACTGGACTGGAGTAATTTTTTTTTCTGCTGGACTGAAGAAGAGGAGGCGACTTTAGTCAAAGTCAACAACAGCAACAAAGATGCTGTTATTATTTGGTTTTTTGACTGGCTACTATATACTCTTTTACTCAACTACTACTACTAGCCGGGCCAGGTACATTACACAAGTTCGTGTGCAGAATGCATCGTCGTGTAATCTATAATGCATTTAGTAGGCATTATTATGTATCTTCGTGACTTGATTTTATCATCATGATACACACACACAAGCCACGTCACGATCATCCGTTACAAATATTAGGACGTGTATTATGAACACTACTATACTGCTACTTGTAAAACAAACTTGTACACAGTTTTTTTTCGTCTCTCTTGTACTAACCGTCAGCATGGCTCAGCTGGAGTGACAACCCTTCCAGCTCCATTCTAATATGCCGAAGTCTCCTCTGCCTCTCCTGGAAAATGTGACAGCTTTCAGAGCCACTTGGGGAATAAGACAATGAGGAAGATCCACAGGAGTGATATGTGATACTGCCGCCCGGGGTACTAATACTGCTGCTATTAGGGATGACGGTGCTGCTGCTGGAGCTGGCGTAAGTGCCAGGATTATTACTCATAATGGCAGCATCTCCTGTCGTGGCGGAATCTGATGCTGCTGCTGCTTCTGCCGCCAAAGTAGTTGATGTTGTCGACGAGGAAAATGGTAAGGGTGACATCAACTGATGTACAAAACTATACCGGCTCCGATTGGCACTGCCACAGATATTGAAGTAATTACTGGTGCTGTTGCCCAAATTTCGTAACGGTTGTACTAGACTTGCTCGACATTGGATTGGCACTGGTACTGATTGGGCTCGTCGGTCTGGAAAATCATGGTGCATAATCATAATAAATTAAACGATATATACGTGCATATAGGTATGTATGTATGTGTATATTAGCTTTACAAAAAAAATTATCTTTTACACCAAGCACAGAGGAAAATAGAAAGAGACGTTATAATCATATCATCATCTCTTTTGATTTCCCTGCTGACGCTAATAATAACTGATTATCGAGTTATATACGGCATAACAAGATTTCGATATTTTTTTGCTGGCAAATTAGATGTTGTTATACCTAAATGGCTTTGGCTAGCTCCCAAGAGATACGACATTTCGTTAATTTCATGATGTATCTGTCTCAACTGCTGTTGTCGATACGCAAACAGGGCAGATCTTGACGGATCAGATGAACTCTGAACCTGTCTGCTGCTGCTGCCGCCGCCGTGTGCACTGGTTGCGTGCCCATTTGTGCCTGTCTCCTCGTCCTCGTCATAGCGGAAATTTGAGCTAAGAAGGCGGTTGAGAAAAAGCCTATGGTATCTACTGAGATGGTGGCGTTGACAAAAGTTTTCCGTTTCATCATTAGTATTGGAAGCACTTAAGGAATTATTGTCGGAACTGGACGGATTCCCATGTTTCTCAACGTTCAGAAAACAGATGAACAAGAAGCCCAGCAGGTACAGCTGTACAGAAAAAGAAGAAGAATAAAAAAAGAAGAGACGAGAACAAACTCAACAAGACAAACAAAAATCATTATACCATCAAAATCGAGTAGAGAAGCAGAAGGGAAAGAAGAGAAAGCTCTCTGACTGACTGTGAGCCTAACTAATAACACAAGTTTTTTTGTGAGAGTGTGTGCAGAAACATTATCATTAGAGACATCCTATAAAGTTATTATCGCTGTATTATAGTTTAATACACTTTGCCATCACTGTCTGGCTGGAAACAATATATGATTTGGCTGGCTTACTAGAGAATTTACCGTTCCCATCATCACATATGTCATAAAATCTGCCGTTGTTGCCACTGATCATCATCATCATCGCATATAGATATTTACCAACCTTACATAATCTTTCTACTTTTTTCTACATTCATTCATCCCTTCCTTCCATATTGCTTCCAATAAATGAACAAAGTACACACGGCATTATATTTTTTTATGTTTACTTAGCTATGTAAGTATCTACCTAGCCAGACAATGTAGTTATGTTATCGACTAATTCAATAAAATCATAACTTTTTTCCCTCTCCATTTTCATTCAGTCAGTTGTTCCGTTTGAAAAGAGACTACTACTCTTTCTCTCTCTCTCTCTGTTTTTGCTCATTTCGTTTATACCATCATTGGCTAAAGTGGAAATTGTATAAAGCTGTGTGTATACAAAAAAAGCTAGACTTGAGGAGAGAGAAGAGAGAGCAAAGTCTGTCTGTGCTGGAGTATTTTTCTACTCGCTCGGTTTTGCTGGTGGTGGTGTGTTGCTTTCTGCAGAGCGCGAGCGAGCAGGGATTCTCTCAAGTGGTAAGTGGTGGTGGTGGTGGAGGTGGAAAACATTATCAACTTGATAAATGCTTTATAGGGGAAGGTGAAAAGCAAACAAAACTTTTGCTCACGTTTATCTTTCATTCACGTGGGTGTTTGCTCATTGTGTGTGTTGTGTTACTATTTACTACTACTACTAATACTACTGCTATTATTATGTATCCATTTATTATTTTGCGTGAGTTTCAGCCATTCCTTTCCGGCTGGTTATTATAATAATACTACCACTACTACTCTCTCTATTCTCTCTCTCTCTCTTTCGTACAGGTTCTTTTTTTCTGCACAAATGACACAAAACCTATTGGCATTATTATCTTGAAAACTACACTTTCATTTATCGTACCGGATTGGATATAAGAAAAAAAACATGCAACAAACTAACACAATACCGCAACAACAACTACTACTTTCACTGCACAACTCTATATAACTTTTTTTGTACTATGTAGACTACTACTTACCAAAAGAACGGTGGCTACTATAATCCACATATTTGTAACCACGCACACTGTTGAGCCTCAGGGGGGATGAGTAGGTCATTTTTGCCGCTACTGTACAGTTATTACATTAGATGCACACATTCACCACTACTACAAAACTACTACATTTTCTTGGGCTCTTGCTTTTACTTTTATTTTTGTCTAATTGTGGGAATAGGCAGCTATATGAATGTAGATGTATAACAGATATCACACTACAATATGCAGGCAGATAGATGATATATTCTTTATTTTTTATTTTTTTTCTCCCGCTTCCACTTGTGTTTATATTATGCACGCTACTTACAAGTATTATAGGGGAAATATAGTCTGACGTGGAATTTTTGTATTGTCTATTATATATATGTCACGTTACTCGTTACACGTTCTTCCTTTTGCTGCTGCTGCTGCTGTTGTTGTGCTACTCTGAAACACGGTTGCCAATAAAAAGAACTATTGCTACTAACACCATTTTATTTTTTTATACCAGGGCAAGTTAAGTAAGTGGCAACACTACTACAATGGTTGGATAATCATGATGATGGTGATGATCATGATCATAATCATCATACACCACCGCCAACAACAACTGCTCTGAAAAAGGATGCTGCAGCTACTGACTCACCAGTGCCAATGATGAAGTTGCTTCCTTCTGATGATGACATGGTTTTCTCTCTCTCTCTCGCTCGCTCTCTCTTCTACTTCTTCTTTATTTTTTACTTTACTTTTTTTTCCAGTACTCTGCTGATATAGTTGTTATTGTGCAGAGGCAAATCTCACTGTAAGTATTACATGATGGTACATCTGCAAACTACATATTAGATAAAATTCCTTACAAAATTCTCCGTCCAAAGCTGAAAACTTCTCATGTTCTAACACAACTTATACTCTCTAGAACACTTTTTTTTCCTCCTTCATAGCTTTCGCTTTTTTGTGTCGCTCACATGCTACGAGCTCAAATGGAAAGACGAAAAGCGAACATGAAAAAGAGAGGATTTTCTCATGTGCGAGTTGGTGTGTGGTGTGGTGGTGTTGGTTTTTTGTTGAGCAAAAAAAAGTTGTTTCTGGAGAGGTACATACATGCTTAAGAAGGAGCTACTAACGGTGATAGTAAAGATTCTTTGGTTGCTTGTTACCACCACACACGGCTGCTGCTGCTACTGCTATTACTACTACCGCGCTCCATGCATGCATGACTGATGCTTCTGTTGGCTAATGCAAGTATGTAGGTAGCAAAAGAGTAAAAGCGGTAAATGCATACACACACACGTGAAAAACCGACTTGTGTATAATATTAAGGAATAAACGAAGAAAACCAGATGAGGATGAGCGGCGGACAATAAGTCAAGGGTTTCCTCTGGCTCTGGCTTTTCTCTTTTCACTGCACACCACCACCACCACCACCAAAACTCTATAACAGCGTGTGAGCCTCTCCGTTTTTATTTTGTAGTGTTTAGTAGACATATCACATGCACACACACATACACATACACAATGCTAGTTACACTTTATTTTTTTACTTGCACTCAACTCGTGTTATTATACACACATTTTTTTCCTTCCCATAATGCAAAGGCAAAGGAGAAAAGGGCAGTAGAAAAGACAAGGGAGAAAAAAGGATGGATTTAGTACATCCCTCTCATTCTTCGGGTGCATAATATTATTTATTCTGTATATCACAAAGAAATTATATTATAGTTTGCCAAAAAAAAAAAATAAATAAAAGCCTCTTATTATGCTAAATCCCCCACAGCTTGACTATGATTTTACTTTTTCCTCCCTTTTTTATTTTGACGAGCATAACTCACTTTGCAAACCAGTACCGGAAAGAGAGGAAGACAGGAAAAAGTGTAGTGTATAAAAGTATGCCAGACCAGGAGGGAAAATAATAATAATAATAATAATAACAATAATAATAATCGCTACGCCATGGTGGTTGGTATATAGCACGGTAGACGAGGTAGATGTATAGAAAAAAATAAGAATAAAAAATAGGATGATAGAATAAAGAAGAGTGTGAACCACGTACAAAGGCACTTCGACACCTACTTTATATTTTTTCAGATTTTATTCTTTTTATCTTTTTTTCCTCAAAGGAGAAAAAAAGTGTGACTAGAAAGTAAATATATGTGTGTACTCGTGTTTGTAAACAGGAAGACAAGAAAAGAGAGCTGGTAGGTAGGCAAGTGAGTAAGTAAGGTATGTATGTATTTTCCTGAGAATGTTTGCAAAGCGAAACCTTTTATTGTTCTCCTGCTGCTATACCATTGCTTTGTATATAAAAAAGTGTATTATAGTTCTTTGCAAGATAAGCCCTGTTGTTGTCGTTGTTGGTCGCTTTAGGTAAACTAGAAAATAGAAAAGGAGAAGGAGCAGAAGTAGAAGAAGATCCGTATGTGAGCGAAAATTGGGCCCTTTTACTTTTGACGGTTGGTCGCCTGCCTGCCTCACTTTCTCTCTCTCTTATACACACTTTCTCTCTAATTTCCTTTTTTGCTTATTATGATGATCCTAGCTAGGTATTTGTAAGCACAAAGATTATTATTATTATTACGACTATTATAAGTAATAATAAGAGGGAGCAAAAGGAGAATGGAAAAGTTACCTAGTTTGAGAGGCAGAGGTGATGATGCTTCTACAGGTAGCGAATGAGAAGGATGAAATGAATGAGTAGGTTGTGAGAGACGGTTAAAGATGAATAAGAAAAGAGGCTGTTTTCTCTCTCCTTCTCTCTCTCTCTCTCTTTTGAAGAAGAAGAAAGTTTTGCCTGGTCCAATCCCAAATGAAATGAGACAACAATAGCTTGGAGGGAAGCCAAAATCGATTTTTATTATTTCTTTCCACTTGGTCTACCCTTAATATAGTGCACCACCTTGTTTCTTTTAGCGTGAAACGAGGAGGAAGAAAGAAGTAGAGAAAGAAAAGAAGAAAGAAAGAAAAAGCAGCTGTGTAGTAGCGGTGATTGTGTAAATATATACGTTTCTCTTTTTTTCTCTCGAAAATACTCATCTTATAAATGCACTGCCACCAGCACCACCACCATCACACAAAAAAACCTACCAACAATAAAGTCACATGAAAATAAGCATAATAAGCAGTAAAATAAAGAATGAAAGGAAGAAGCGCAGTGGAGAAGAAGAGCCTTTTTTTAAGCATTTAGGTTAAATAGTATCTCACAAACCCAATCTGTATATTTGGTCAATGGAGAATAGAAAAAAAATCAAAGAAAGTGAGGGATAGGAGGAGACGGAATGAAAAGATGTCTTGGTGTTTGTACATGGATCACCTAATATCATGTCCATATGTATGCTATGTACACATAGACACACAAGCAAGCAAACAGAAAAAGCGCACATGTTCATGCCACCCCATCCCGCCCGCATATGTGCTTATGCTTATGCTGCCGTTGCTGCTGCAAAAGTGGAATCATGTGTAATGGAGAGAACATGATGCTGATGCTCTTTGATGCTTTCACTGATGATGTTGACGTTGCTCTGACTGTTATTATATCTAGTATGCTGTGTGTAGTAGTAGTAGTAGTGTGCCACATCTGATAGGTATACACAATTGCATCAGTTTTAAATATACATGTTCATATCCAACTATAATAATATGATGTATGCATAGTCTATGCATACACAGCATAATACAAAGCCCATATCAATGCCACTTACACCTACACACATTTCGAAGAAGAGAAAAAAAAGTTTGCTTTTTTTGCAAAAATGGTACAGCTGATGCTGCCGCGGCGGCGGCAGCAGCAGCAGCAGGAGCGGCAGTGGTGATGGTAGTGGCTTTGCTGTATGCCTTCACTTTCTCCAAAAGAAAAGATATGCGAGGAATGTACAGAATTTGGGGATCCGGAGAAACGAAAAGGAAGACGGTATACCACTACTACTACCAACAAACACTTGTACCATAAGAAAAGCAAAAAAAATTGGAGAGGATTTTCCCCATGTGAAATTATGGTCTTATTCTCCCTGTGGAGCATTTCGTTTTTGCAATGGCCATCCTGCCACAACTCGCCTTTTTCTTGTGGCCGTCTATGGTAAAAGTGAAAAAAACCATCGCTTATACTGCATCATGGTTGCTTGCTACTCCGATGCTGCTGCTGCTGTGGTTCAAAGATGCCCACAGGGTTACATGGCCGTTATAGTGAAGCCGGAATGAACGTATTGGGACGACTAGTGGTACATACTGATGTATACAGAATGAAGAGAGAGAGAGAGCGTGCGAGTGAGTGAAAGGTCTTTTATAATCGCCCAAAAATAATGGATAGTGTCCGTAGAATAATTTTGTTGGTTCCTTGCATAATGTATAGTGTAGTGTGTGGTGGGAGTGATGATGTTGATGATTATGCTACGAGCAAAAGTTTCATAATGGTTATAAGTTCTCTCTCTCTCTCTTTCCTTAGCAGCAGCATCATCACCACCACTGTTTCTTTTTTTCTACACAGCCAACAACTTTTGCATCTACACAGTTTACAAAAGATTCATGATCTATAGATTCCTAATACAAACGTAATGTATGTTTTGCGCGCTGCTGCTATGCACGTTTGTAATATAATGACTATATTATATGACTGATTTTCTTATCCACCATTATCACCACCAGACAAAAAGTTAAGCATTTCTATTTTGTTATACCATTTATCAGAGATCTTGCTCCATACATGCATATTACTTATACTTACTCACTGAAGCGTACAAACATTTTCTTGCTTTCTTCTGCTTGACGCTGTCGGCATTTAAAGACTTTGTGATGGAGTTACGTGTCCACACACTCACGACTTACTACAACTACGACCACGTACTGATTTACTAAAAAACTTTGCAAAACTCCCCAGCGACTTTTTGTAGCATATAAAACATAGGTGCAAATTTAATTCCTTTTATGTAGGCATAAAAGTAATATGTATGCATATAAAGTGCAGGACGCGTACATACTCTACTAATATGTGATTTCATAACTTTTGCCTAAAGTTTATGAAAAATAAATTTATGTATGGTTTTGCTCGGTCTACGTGCTATGTACAAAGAAAGAAGCCCTTTAGAAGTGGCGAATCTATGTCGAATAGATTTTGATATAGGTATAAATGCATATATTATAGTATACCTATCTATGTGTGTATTTGAATACGCGGGTGGTGGTGTTGAGAAGTAACGCTTGAATAATTACGATTACATTAGTGCTGGTTGGAGCATGTGTATGCCTATTATGGAATTGCCATGTTTTTCCGTGTACCAACCAACAGATTTTATGTAATGAGAATTATGAAAATTACCCTTCTCTATTCATGAGTACGTTGTGGCTTTGTATAGATCTGATGATAAGGTAGCACAACAGCAAAGCAGCAGCAGCAACGTATGTATTCTTTTCAACTTGTTTCGTGTAGTAAAAGTTTAATAGGCACTTTGGTGTAGGGGTACACATAATATTGAATTAGCGTTGTTGTAAGTACAAATGTGTGCTTTTAGCCATGGTTTGCCATTATCGTGTTCCTAGTGTCCTTTCATAGAAAATTTATCAAACGTGAAATTACCTACAATTAGCATTCTTCCTGGTTTACAAAAGGGACTACATTAATGAAAAAACGTATATGCATTCATTTTTTAATTAGAGATACACACAGCATCATCATGAGAAGAACTGGAAGCAGAAGAGTAGTACTAGATAATATATTAAATGCATGGAATTACGGATACGCCGGCACTTAACAGAAGGATGTTGAGAATTAATTTGCAAAAGGGGAGTAAAAAAAGAGAAAAGTGCAGCTTGCTGATGCGGTTTCATCACGACATGCACACATGTTTACACACACACACACACACTACTGTTCCCGTTGCTTTTTTTGTTTTGTTTCACAGGAGGAAACCGATCTCAAATAATAATAATAATATTGTTTTGGCAAACTCTTTTTCTGCCTAGGTTGCTTATTATAACAGCAGCAAGGAAATTCAAAATCTGTAGACAGTGGAAACAAAGAGAATGGAAGGCATTCATGTGGAATCAGGAAAAAGGGAATGTTTTTCATGTTTTTAACGGCTTCGTTCAAGCTTGAATGCATGTTTTTGTATTGCTATACTGCTATTCTGCTACTGCTTTTGCGAAGATGTACATAAAACACTCCTTGGAATCGTCTCTGCTTTTCTTGTGAGAAAGCAGAGAGAGTTAGTGATAAACACCGTGCGTGTACTTTCTTAGAACTTGCCCTGAAGCTGTATAGCTTCACATATGCACATACCTACACACATACGTCTGTCTTTCTGCTTTTCCGCTAATCCTGCTTTTTGGTCGTGCTGTTTTGTAAGGATTTTCGGAAAAGTAGAGTGCATGGGCGACAGCATTTGGCATAACATTTAAACTTTTAGAGTAGGGATGCGACGTGAAATATTTTATTAAATGTGAAGATAGCACACGTATAAAAAACAAGCGTGTCCAAATATATGTTATGCTTTACCGATGCATGTGAACAACAAAGTTTCACACAAAAGCATTTTTTGTGAGTGCTAGGTAAGCCAACCACGGCTCAAGTCTGTTTGATGTGGAATTAACTTTATTACAAGTTTAATAATATTCATTCATATTGTCCTTAATATTATTTATGCAAGGAGGTGTTAGCGTAATATAACAAGGGAATGTTGTAGTTTTCTGCTGGCACCTGAGGACTAGTACAACTATTGAGACAGTTGTTGAATTTGAGACAGAGTTAGCTTTGACATATATCTTTTTTGTATTTTTAACGTTGTTTGTCTTCAGGTTATTTCGTGTATATTAGACCAAAGTTTTGTTTGTGTAGTTTGTCCGTTTGAGTCAAGTTTGATACTGCTTGCAACAATGGGAGAAACTATTACATTGCAAACGTTATAATAGGGGGTCACGTTGGTGGTGTCACAATCTACAAAAGCTGTTTAACTATGGTTTAACTGGGGTGAACATTAATAGGGCTCTAGAAATTCAAATATTCAATAGCCTTTCCAATTTTTAGGGCTGAAAATTATTAAGCATGTTGACATTGGTCATGAGCACCAAAACTTGAATCGAATAAGAAGTGTGTGGTATAAGCCACGGAGTACAAACGGTGGACAGACTGGCAGGTCAAATTTATAATGGTATCGGTAACTGTGACCCCCGAATTAATAGCTGAAGTTTATGAGTTGATAAATTGAAAGGTGGTAAAATTGATTAGATTCTTTGATGGCAAATTCACGACTGTGAGGCAAAAAGTATACAGGTACGTACATATCTATTCATTTCATTACTACATTGCCTTTCTACCCTTCTAATTTTATACATATATCCAAACCAACTGGAATCCAAACTTTTGCAAAAATGTTTACCTGGGATTTCTGAAGTACCTTAAGGTACAACGAGTTTCCTTTAGTTTCATTACAATGATTTTATGTGCCAACAGAAACATACTATTTTTTAAACAAAATTCATCAATGCAATGTTTGTGTCCCGAGTCTCAAAAGTGAATACAATAGGATAAAAGGTACGGCTTTGTTTTCTCATCTGAAATATGCACTGATAATCAGTTATGCAACCGGCTGCTTTATTATAAATTATAAATTAATCTTTCTAACTGCCTACTTCTTCTCCGCGGCAATTGTAACTCAAAACTTAACATCCCAACTTTGAATTAGAGGATGATCCCAAAATTCCAACAAAATTGTGACTGTTTAATTTTATAGTCCCCAAAAAAAACGTTACACGGTAATACTTGTTTATTATTATTTTATACTTTTTTACTACTGCATGGTTTCCATTATTTAAACGCACCAACATACTATATACTACGTTTTAATAGTAGTCAGTAGTAAATAAAGAATAATGGAAGAATAGAAGAGCATTGTGCAGAAAAATGCAATGCGGAGTCACATGAGTGTGTACATACGATGTTTATTCAACCGCTGAACCCCGTTCTACGTGTGTAGTGTGTGTGTGGTATTTACTTTTCACAACAAAGAATAATGCACAAAAGAGCTGGGATAGTAAACTTAGGAATTCATGGTACAAAAGAAGAATGCTCTTCAATTAAGTCAAGAAGTCTATGAAAATGACAACAATATACTCTCTTGAGTCTTGAAAAGTGCTTGAAGCATGTTTCACACATGAACAGTTTGGAACAGAACAAACAGCAGCAGCGCCAAACGGGATACACAAAACAATCTGCCGAACCTTCTTTTTGCCAATGACGCAGTACCAACCAGTCCCTATCAACAACAACTTATTTTTTTATTTATAAAAGAATGCTTCTTCTGCAGAGTATTTTCCTGCTGCTGCTGCCTGCACGTAAAAAATAATATATCTTTTTTGACAACTCATTTTGTCTTCATTCCTAAAATACTTTTCATATTTGAAGTTGTACGTTGTACACAAACACAACAACAACGGAAAACAATAATTTTGACCGGGTTATTTTTTAAATGGATTTTGCAGCCAACATGGCCAATTTCTGGTAATATTTAGAGCAATGTGTTGGTGGTTGTGGTGGTGTATAGTAAATCTTGTCGTAAATTGAAAAATAAAACTCAAAATCCCTTCATGGTAAATAATAAAGCTGTGAATGAATGGCATATGTCGCGTCGCGTCAGTTTTTTCCATGCTGTGCTACTGATTATATTACTTCTAAATTTAACTCGAATCATATGAAAACAAGTTTTTTTTGCATGGTAGACAGAAATAATTGCTTCCTAGAATTTCAAAAACTCCATCCTGTGGCAAAATAAGTTGAAATTAGATTATTTTGTAATCCATTAACGAATTTAGCCATAACCGAAATTGGCGGGGGTGTGTTAATCAGCACTTCTTAACGTGAAGAAAATGGTATTCTGTTTTTACTATTTTATTATTTGAAAATTTTTTCTTAACTGTTAAAAAAATTCAATTTGGCGTCAAAATGCTGAAAGTAATTTGTTTTCAACTGAATGTCGACATTAGTCTGTTCTTTTCTTAATTTGTTAGCCGAGAAAGTACATTTCGTGCAACTTTCTATTTTAGGTTTTCACATTCAAATAATGATGATGATAAATATATATGCAATGCTACCAATATGTGAAAGAAACCATAATAATTTGACAAATTTACAATAAAAAGAATGATTTAATTTCATAGTTTTTACATACATAATAATATGCTATTGTATGTATATCTAGTACACATTCATCTTTACATATATGCTACAATAATACACATGTACCATACGTCGTTTCTAAATCACTACTATATATCTATTTATTTGCCTATCTTTCTATATAATAATTTCTCTTGACAGTACACATTTATATTGACAATGTTATCATGATCTTATATTTTAGCCATTATGTATTTTATTGTTTTATACCAAAACACAAAATAAAATATGCAATAAATAAAAAATTGATTCTATACACATATCTGACTGAAATAAATCTTCGCACATAATCAATTTACTTTTTTGAAAAAATGCTTTTACCAAAACAGACTTGATACACTTGCACATACAAGATAATTTATTTAATAAATATATATGTAGATATACACGTGTATGTTAATGAAAATAGAAGATGAAATATATGTTTTGACGATGAAAGTATGTACGAACATTAAATACGTTACACGAACCGCTGCAACTTCTTTCTTTTCTTTCTTGACTTGACACGCTATCGAGAACACACATCTTATTTACAAGCCAGCATATTTTACCAAGTTATTTATTATTTTTTGAGAGTAGCGCTTATAAAGAATATGGTGAAAATAATAAAAGAGAAAAGTTAGTGAAAGAGAGAGAAAGAGAGAGAGAGAGAGATAGAGCTTAGCGAAAAATGCTATATGGTATTTCTATAAAGATTACATTAAGATCAAAAAGTTAAAAAAAAATATATAATAAGTAGTCAAGCAGTAAACAAAGAGGGAAAGCACGTAATTGAATAGATGTACAGTGCAAAAAGACAGAGAGTCAGAAAAGCTCGCAGATGAAGACGGAACAAGAGACAAGAAGAAAGTAGTGAAGATGGATAATTAGATCAAAGTGTGATGTGTACTCACAAGAGCAGTTCTGTTGTTTTGTTTGAAAAGTGTAATTCAATAGAGTAGTAAAATTGAAAGAAGAAAACGGAAAGAATTTTTTGGGCATATTTTCGATACATGACTACTGTTACTGCTACTACTGCTACTACATATATTCCAATTGTGTATTTTACTTGAGAGTAAAAGTGAGTGAGTGAGTGAGTGAGTATACATAAAAATGTTGCATAAATATTAAGCGTTATACAGTGCTTTTTTTATATAGGCAGGAAGGATTTCAGTGAAATTCGATGTTAAATGAGCTACGTTTTTTGTGCACATACACAGACAAGTAAAATTGTGTGACACGGTATATTATTATTGCACGTACATAATAATAAATCCCTTGTAAACCGCTACATCAATATTCCAATCCAACATCATATTTTTTGTTAGTTATTTCTCTTTTTATATAGCATAATTGTATGTGCATCACGTTTTTTGAGAGAGAGAGCACCAAAAAACGGTGCCCTGTTGGCATAATAATGTTGTATTACATATTATTTTACATACCGATTCTCTTACTTTGTAACTTTCTTCGAAACTTGGATTAACTATAGCAGAAGAGCTACCTCTATAAAATAAAATTTTATGTAAATTATGTAGCCAGATATTTCAACGCAGAACACGACATGGCATAAAAAATCCCGCAAATTGTTTGCAATCTGCTTATTTTACCCTTCCTCTCTTTCTATATCTATTAAAATCCATATTATTTCTTTTACAATAGGTCACACGTACAACAGTACGTTTGCTTGGAAAACCATCCTGTATTCCTTCTGTTTTTATTGCTATTTTTTTATTGACGTGGTTTAACCCATTGCAAAATTGAAACTTAATATTAACCTTGACAAGTTAAAGCACACCGTACTTAATTCGGAAGAACGAACGACGAACAAAAAATAGAGACGAAATTGATTAGTAGTACAAAGTTAATTCTACACTGTAGATTTATTACCACTACATATTTTATTTACTAATAATTTTTAATTAACACTACAAATCATTCGTTTCCGGTTTTTTTGGTTGCATCGACTAATCTTTTTTTTTTCATTTCACAGTCGGATATTTTTTTATATTACCTAGATTTTAGTTCACTTCAAGACACCAATACTCTGCACATAATATAATTTTTTTTGTGTTAGCATCCCTCTCTGATGAGTTTAAAGGCTGTCGTGAATTACTAAGTTTAAGGGTGATTAATTAGTAGTAACTACAATATATATATATATTTGTTTATATAAATGCTATATATATTAGTTAGCGGCTCTATTATGTATTAATTTCTGTGTGTGTGTATATCTTTCGGTATATATTTTTTATTTTGCGCTACTTTCATGTACTACCCAGGTCTCATCAATATTTGACCATTTCAAGTTCATTTTTCTTCGTTCCATCATATCATCATCCTTTCCATTTTTTAGGTACTTACCGTTAGTTTAATATACATAATAATTAAAAGTAATAAAAAGTCTGATATTATTACAACTAACAAATGCAAAAAACTGTGCTACATTATTATTAATATATATATACTTTTACTAGTACACTGATATTGTTTTTTTGCGCATTTTGAAATCAGCCTAGATGTATTAATAAATTGTGTGTAATAATAATTTCTTTTCTCTTTTTCGTTGATTGACTATATAAACTACTTCTAATAAAAATTGTTATGAGACGGTTAGATTGATATTTTGTTAAATTTTTTTTGCAAACGATTCTTTTTGTAAGCGTCATAAATATAGAAGTATTATTATTATATATTATAGAGTTTTTTTTATTTGACCAGCACTTTTTGAATTTTTCATTTCCCCGCAGATTTACCACCATCCCTTGGTTTTTTTTCCTTTATCATCACCCCTTCAATATAATCATGTAAAGACAAATATATAGTACCTAATTTTTTTTATAGAATAATAAAAATAAACTAACAATAATGAATTAAAGCCCGAATTTCTTTGTCGTAAAGTTCGTCAGTTTTCTGATATTCTAGGTATTAGTGATTGTAATAGACACCTTTTTATACACTATTTATTCCCACAATATATTTATTTTTTGTTCTTAAGTGGTGTGTTATTAATTCTATATCAATTTAGAGTACCTTTTTTCTAATAATAACATTCTTTTCAAACAACCAGGAGCAGCGTCAAAATAAGTATAGAGCGTTTAGTATATAGATACAATAATAATAATAATAAATATATAGGCTTCCATGAGCAGTGAATATCTAAAAAAAATACAGTAAACAAAATTTACTTCACTTTAGTTTTTGACTGATATTTATCACAAAACTTGCTCACATAATATGAAAGTTTACTGCTGCTGTTGCTACCCTTAAACAATCTATAAAGAACAACAAAAAGTAAAGTAATTATGTGAGTACTACAAATAGCTGAGCTTTTAGAAAAACGCCACAAAGCTATACACTCATCAAACAAAAAACTTTCTTTTCTTCTACCATGAAAAGGTGTGGTTGCAAAAAAAAACATTCTCTACCGACGTTTCTTACAAGTAATTAATTACAATAGAATGTAGGGTAAGCAGCTATGTATAGCACAGCATAAAAACTACTACTTTGACTATCCATCCCAATATTCATTACAATGTATCAATCAATACTCATTATGATCACAACAACAATGGTAATGGTTTAAAAAGTACAAATCAAATTCCACTCAATCTACTATACTCACTTTTGCACTTATCCTCGTAAGTTTTCCCACTTTGCTTCAAATACCTGATTTTGCAAAACAGAGTTGTGTTATCAGTTAAGTAAAAGTTTTCAACGATAAATGTGGGCACGCACGCACACACACTCACACACATTAGCTTTTGTAATGATTAATACTTTGTGTTGTTGATGGTGGTTAAGTATGTTCTTTTTATACTTCATAATGTAATGTGTAATGGGATGGGTATAAGATTTGTTTCTGGTAACAAAATGACACACCTAAGGTAATAATAATAATAGTAAACACTGCTCCAATTGTTTTCTATAGTGGGCAAAAATTTGGCATAAGAATTTTTTACATTGTATGTATGCATTGTATGTATAATATATTTTGAAATATAACGTTGAACCATAATATTAGTGATTGTAATTACTTTTTTCTAAAATAACAATAATTTGTCTGTATAATATTTTTTTTATCTAACAGTACACTGGTTTAAAATTTACGCAAATATTTTTTATACGTTTATAAATATGTATGGTCACTATATAATATATCTAATCACATGCATACACGTACGTTTATTTAATGGACAGAGGTATATATTTTTTTGTCTTATAATTTTATTTTTTGACGGACGTAGGATTTACCTATTTTATTTTATTTATGATCCTTATATAAGATATTATATAATATATTATGCAAGTAATGAAAAAGTTCTGGAAAATTCTGATAGATTGTTCTGGTTTCCGTTTTTGCGTTTCAATAAAACAGTGACGACGATCTCTTCCCCACTTTCTGTTTAACAAGTAGGAATATTGTATATATAGTAATAGTAATATGCTTTGTTAACAAAGTTTGTTTTTTTTTGTTGTGTAAGTAAATATGTCGTTTCAACTTGTAAAATAAAAAAAGTAAACAATAGAGTAGTTTTTACAGAAAAGCTGTACGGATGGAACTTCTTGACCGTGACAGTTGTTTGTATATTACAGCATCTTCACATGCGTCATCATCTATTAGTGAAAATATACGCTGAGGTGGAGGCACATCTGAGCTGAGAAGCCATTCTGGCGTGCCAGATTCTGGAGACTTAAATGATCCCTGATCGGTTGAGCCTGGTGGGGTGAGGAAAGTAGTACCAAAGCTACTAGGAGTAGAGATTTTCGATGCATTATCGTCCATCATTGTACGATCTAGACAGAACGGGCTGGGTGTTCGCGCTACACGCTGCCCATTTCTACGTGGTGACCTACGTGTGGAACGACCGCTGAAGCTGTGACTCCTTTGGCGGTTTGAAAAGTCATCTAAACGAAAAAAAATATATTAATAGTAAATAATAGTATATTATACTTACGGACAGGAAAATGTTCGTGATATTATCATAAATTAATAATTTAGAGTTGAGTGTATCATGTTCCGCTGGAATGGCTATTAATAATAACTCAAAGTTGATACTGCCAGTGCCAGGTCGGTTGTTGCTGCTTGCTGCTCCGCCAACAATTTCCCCTCTAGTCTCAATGAATTTTCATAATGGCAGAATGAACGCATCTCTGACTTTAATGCTTTTATTATGTGCTTACCTTCCATAAAATGGAGGTACGTTCTGACTTCAGGCAAGTAGCTCATGGAAGAGTAATTGCTTGGACCTTGTGGTCGCTGGTGATACGCGTACATTGTAGGTGAGCTTGGTGTGCTATAGCGTCGCTGCTGCTGTGGATCCACATGAGGCCCACCTGTAATATAGCATATCAAGGAAAATGTGAAAATGCTGGAAACTTTTGGTCGAGTAGTAGAGAAAGAGAGAGAGAAAGGCAGTGGCACAGATACATGCATACAATGCAGTACGAGATAACATGTATATTTCCGCATGCATAAATCTACGTATAGCGTTTTGCACGGGAAACGTCTGCTGAAGACACTACTCAGAGGAGTCAAAAGAGAAAACTTGAACATCTTCTGCTGCTGCTGCTGTTGCTACTGCTATATACTGCACACAGACACAATACATATATAATAATGTGAAAGTTGAGAAAACTAAATTCAGCATCATTGAAAAAAGCAAAGGATACTTCCATGTGTACGTTACACACTGGAAATATGTATAGGTACCCTTTTGCGTGAATAATAAATATTACGCTAATCTCATTATACACTTTGCAATGAAAACAATAATGAAAAGTAGATTCAAACATACATAAAATACTTGGTGCATAAAATGCTACGAGGAGTTATAAATTTTGTGTGTGTGTGTCTGTGTTTGTGTTTGTTTCAAAAGGACGAAAGTAAGCTTACATCCGTCGAAAGGGCTCTTTGGTCGCATTTGAAAATTCGGTGAGGTAGGGGGCGTTGATTTGGACGATCTTCTGCTCCCATCAACTATTAACATGATAAGGAAAGCATTTTTTACTCGAGGAACATTATGGCATCGATCGATAAAGGAAAATCAAAAAACAATGCATTGCCATAATACTACCTCGACTGCTACAACAATAACAACAACTGCAGTAGTATTTACTGCTCTTTTTAGTACTACTACTACTACGACTACTACTACGATTAACATGTCGTACTGTTTTTTTCACGACCATAACACGACTGACTACTGCGAAGTTCATATCGACACATACTTGAAACAAAATGTATTTATTGATACATACATACATACATATACACACATATATAAATACGTGAGATCTTATAATTATTGATGCAGGCATTGCCAACAAATATTTACATGTGTGTAGTATTATTATTATTTTTTTAAAAAAGCAGATTCATTTCAATGGAAAAGGCAAACTTACAGTAGTTAAGAACATTGGAAAGATGTGTGGGTGAGCTTTTCTGGCTGATTTGCTGACTTTGTTGCGTGTCCGCAGAGTTGGAAGTGTCTTGCCGCACTGCTCTTCCTGGTGCTGGAGTTGGAGCACAATAAGCAGGTGAACTGATGCTAGGTGTTGTTGTTGTTGTTGTTTTTGTTGGTGTGGACCGATGATGATATTCCTTATCAAGTAATTTCTGGGTTTCCACTAGTGGAGATATTAAAGGTGACTTGATACTGCCACTGCCGAGCTCAGTTCGAGACTTAAGTACGGGAGGTGGAGTTGTTCTCCCCGACGATGATTGGGCTACTGTCGAGTAACGGTAATTCGGATATCCTGTCATATTCACGAAAATATGAAAACAAAGAGTTACACATAAGACAAAAATTATGACCACGCCGCGCGATGTTGTTGTACCGACAACTTGAATTTATGGATGCCATATGCATACCCGAGGTGTACTGCCGTTCACACTTTATAGAAAATAGACTACACAAAAAACAAGAAGAAAGGACAGTAGAATATAGTACAGAAAGCAAGTATTATTATTATGGTACACACGATGATGATGACTCATGCATAATTCCTTTATCTTCAATTTGCACGCAAATCTACATCCACATATTTTTTTTATTTATTTATCAATACAATTCTTCCAACTAATACGACACGAATAACACCATTTTCGATTTATGATCATAAACATTGCTCACTGCTGCCGAGAAATGAACTGGCAGAAAAAAAGTTCAGCCATCTTCTTGCTCGAAGTAAACATTGTTTGAACCTCATTTTCTCTCCCTGCTAATCTCAATCAAGCTGTAAAAAATATTTCAGTGTGTGTATAGTGTGTATACTGGACCTATGAGAAATTTAGTCATGTCATGCCATTATCTTGCTAAAAAACCATTTCGCTTTTTTAGAATTGGGAAATGCCGTTGTTTATATATTTAATGTATGTACACACCTACCTATACATGTTTTCATCAGGACAATATATTTTTTATGTTATCTTACGTACTTTGTATATACGTACTGTGAGCCATTAATCCAGAACCTTCTAACCGGCCAGTGCCACTGCGATTCGTTGACCTACTAGAGGATGTGATTCCAAACAAAAGCGGATTCCTAGACTGCCGACGGGTATCGTTGTTACTACCACCACCACCGCCACCGCCACCACCACCACCATTGCTATCCTCGCATTCCTCACCAGCAGCTTCAGCTTCATCCGCAAATCTGACGCGTGTAGGTAAATGCGGCTTGTAGCTTCGTCTTGCAGCTGAAATTGATGCTTCTAAACAAGCACAGCAAGCAAACTGTAAAAAAACAGAAGGGGAAAGTCAAAGAGATGAGATGAGAAAGGAGTCACACTGGGATTTTGCAGATAATATCGCATGCCATTCCCATGCATAACATCAACAACAACTACTACAATAACAGTCCCTAGAACCGTTGTGGACGTATGTACGGACACAAAACACACAGACAAAACATTTATTACACATTGTACAAAAAATAAGTCAGCAAGAACAACACAATTCTGAAGAAAAAACAAAAAAAAAGACAATGGTAAAAGAATTGGATAAAAAATGTAAGTCTCTGAGAAGCACGCCTCTTTCCTTGACAGAAAACATTTTGTACAGTATAAAAAAAGAAACAAATAGCACTTTTCACATATACGACTACAATCTACTTGTTCAAATATTGTTCGACATGCCTTGTTTTGTGCATGACACTAATTACGTTTGGGGATCTTTTTTTTATCAAGAAATTAAAAAAAAACTTTTTTTCAGGGATGCTGGACCCTGAAAAGCACATTCAATTTTAATGAATTTGTGTGGGTGGAATTAAGTAAATTACTGAACTAAATGTGTAATTAACTTATATATGTACGTATGCCTTCATGTAGAAACTGGGGACATGTACTAATCTGTAATTTCAACAACTTGCTAGATCTTTAGTCTTAAATATTTTATATGTGTGACAATATATGGTTGTCAATAATAATAGAATTATATATTGTTATATAGGTTAATTTGAGTTTGTGTGTTAGACGGATGTGTAAATATTTTAGTAGTAGTAATTTTGGGTAGAATTTGTTGCATGAATTTCCCTTACCAATACAAATATAAGCAGTGGAATCCCAGCGAGCAACGCAACAAATAAATTCCCCAAATTGTCAGCGGCAGACATGAGCCGCTGCTGTTGTTGATGGCACAAATTCTACTACGTTATTAGAACTGAGGAAAAATTCCACAGGAGGGGAAAGAAAAGGAGGAGGCGTACAGTCATCCACTACGGAGCAAGTGGATGACGATGATGATGGTGATGATAATAACGGTGACAGGAAGAAGAAGAAAGGAGATTCCTGTTGGAAGAGCAGCAGCAGCACCTCCAGCAGCAGGCGAGATGAGCTTGCTCTTTTGTTTGCACCACGAACAACAACCGCAAAAGTAGTAGACGAAGTAGTTCTAGTAGTATAGCTATTACTATGACCAGCAACAGGAGCAGGTGAGAAGAGATTGTCTGGTGTTGTAGTGGAGGCAAATGGAGCAGGATGAGCTAGATTTGTAGGAGTAACAACAGTGTTGGATGTAGTAGGAGCTGCAGCAGCAACAGTAGAACTTGGACACGGTTCCCTTCTCAATATCACTTGAAATTGCAATAATTTCCTCCGAGTCCAAATCCGACTTTTCCTGATCTCGTCCGGGGAAAATAAGGCAAGAGGTTTCTCCATGACTTTCCATGAGAGTAATGGTAAAAAATAAAAAAAGTGGAGGTGAGAAGAGAAACCTCGTTATATGTGGTATTCTTACACCTGCTTCGCTCCAAGATAGACTGACGGATGGAGATGATGACCAGGTTTTATTACGGCGACCAGACGACCACCAACAGAGGCAGAGGTTTTGCTGCTGTTACCGGAGATTATAACAGGTATGCCAGCATGTCTACATGCTTTCATAATTTTTTAACCTACTACCTGAAGCACTTTTTTTCTCCCTACTGCTTACTTACACTGCTTATTTCAACTACCACTACTAGAAGCACCACCACCACTAGTCGTAGTAGTAGTAATCGTAGTACTCTGAGAAAGAAACTATTAGTATTCTGGACAACGTCGACTTTCTATAGAAGAGAAAATCTCGTTCTGCATAGCAAACATACATGGCATAGCACACAAAAAGAGTTGAAGGCTGTTATTGACGGAGGCAGCTATCAAAACTCAGCTCAGGTACACAATGGATCTCGACTAGAGCACATTCTTCCTTTCCGGAGCAGAGCAGCGGCACTCACACAGGGAAAACATGCAGACACACGGATCATTCTCAATCCGGACATGATTAGCGTTCCTGGGAATGAATGGAATATTGAAGTAGGCAGTGGAACGCGTTTCTTCTAGATGGAAACATATTATTTATTATTAGTAGTAGTATCCTTACGTTGTTTTTCTTTTCGTGCGGCGGTGTTGGCTTGTTCAAGTTGTCATATCAGTTTGTTTGACAAGCAAAGAGAAGAGATGCTTCTTATTTACTATTATTATTTTTTTATAATATTAAATATATTATTCCACATTCCACACAAAAAAAAGATTTCTCGTAGGATTACTACTACTTGTTTTGCTTTTAATGAAAAACAGTCGTTGCGTTTGTTGCTGTAATAGTAATAATAACAATACTAATAATAATAGAAGTTGTTGAAGTAGTAGTTGTAGTAATGCTCGTTTCCTATTAGCATTTTTACAGTTCCTATACAAGTAGTAATGTTATAATATATATTGGTATCACAATTTAAGTGTGTGCAAGTGTTAAGTCGTCTTTGCGGTAGAAAGTAGATAAATACCAAATAGCGTAGTAGCAGCGAGAGCGTAGTAGTAAAATGCAATTATTCTTACCCAGCCATCCGAAAAACACACAGGATCTACTACTAATAATGTAGTAGTAGTAGCAGTAGTATTAGCGTATATCATTCCATGATGATGTTTATATGATGAGCAATTGTTACGTTTTATATATCTGACGACAAGAAAACAAGGGAAGGCTTTTATGATTATTTTTTTGTTATGATAGATGATGTCGTTGATGAAAAGTGTAGATGACAAGAAACAGTTTCTGTAAGAAAAAAAGAGAGACTGTGTTTTGTGTGAATGTTTGTGTTTGTGTGTATGTGTAAGAGAGAGAGAAAGAAGAAGATAAAGATGATGATGGTGGGGAAGAGAAATGAGGTTAAATCAACCAGGAATGTAACTTGTGTGTTGTGAGGGAGGAGGGCGAGAAGAAAACGTTTTTGGTATTGTTATTATTATTATTGTGGAAACTGAAAATGAAGTAAAAGAGAAGGCGAATGACAATGATGACGCGATATACACAGAGTTGATTATCGCTCCCTTCTCACCCACTACTTCTACTATGAAAATAATAGCAATAATAATAATGTATCCTATCCAGCAGCTTATTTATTTTTCGTCGTCGTCTTCTCATCTGCTGGTTCCGCACAGAAATAATAACTTTTCATAACTTTGAAGCACAAAACGCGATGACGGAGATGGAGATGGTAAGCCCACTTACTTTTTCATCTCTTCTGCTGCTGCTGTCTCTCTTCTGTGCTCATGTGAGCTAGTGTAGTAGTCAGAGGAGAAGGATGATGATGATGGAGAAAATAAAAAGAAGGAATGTGAGTTGAGTTTAGCGTACGAACAAAGTAGGACGTGTTTTGTCGCTTTTCCTCTTCACACGCTAAAATATGTATGTGAGTGTGTGTGAACACTGTTATTTATTCCTCTTCTTCTGCTTATTTCCATACTGGGAAAACTACTTTTTTGTACTTTCAAATATCGCCTACAGTAATTCTCTTCTTCACCATCTCTTTTTAATAAATGCTGTTTTGCTCTCTTTTTTCAAAAAAGTTATTCTATAAGTAGTACGTGTAAATATCTTCTTCACTTTTCTTCTACTTTGGCTAATAATGGCCGACAGTAAACGATGACAAAGCTTGGTGAATTGCTGTCACTTCCACTTTCTTCTCCCTTTTTTGCGTTTTTCCAAGTATGCAACAAAATGTAAACTATCTCCAAACCAAACAAAGGCGCTACTGTTGTGGTGGCATTCAGGAACGAGAGAAAGAGAGAGGAGGAGGAGGAGGAGCAGTAGCAGTAGCCGGAGTAGCAATAGTAGCAGCAACAGCAAGTTTTTGTGGTGCTCTTACTCTGCCACCGACGAAAACGAAAGTGTCAACTACCCTGACTCACTTTTTTCCAGAGAATAAGAGTAAGAAGAGAAAGAGGGAAAGGACACCCACGGCAAGGAAATATTATTTTTCATCTACATATATCAGTAAAGAGAACCAACAGAGTGGTCCTACTGTTTGCCAGTACAATTTTTTTATGAATGTATATATTTATGTATACGTATATACAGATGCTCACTTGACGATGGTGTGGTAGCGGTGATGACGACGGAGATGATGATGATGATGCTGCATGTTCTCGCAAGTTCCTACTAAAAACGTTTCTCGTTACAAATTCCTTCTTATATATACGACGACGGAGCAAAAGTTGTGTGCAAAGTAGAAACGGCGAAAGAAAGAAAGAAAGAAACAAGTAGAGTGATAGTTGAAAAATAGTTTTGTATGTATAAGTCAAGCGTGCTTTTACTCTAGTGTATAAGGATGTATGTGATGATGCGGTATTTTCTCTGTAAAAATCTCTTTTCTCGGAGGTCCGTGTGTGTTGTATTATATATAGTATGTGCGTCGGATGGACGACTATATAGATCTCTAATACTTTCCTTTTCTCTCTCTCTTTTCTTTCTCTACATCTCTTCTTTTTTATGCTTTTTTATTCCTCTTCGTCTTCCTTAAAAGTTTTGTTTTCTTTGTGTAGTAATCCGATATGATATGCTTCTTTTAGTAGACGTTTTTTCCTCTCCTTATTCCTTTTTCGTCTTCTTCTGCTGCTGATGCCGCACGAGCATTATTTCTTGCAACTTGTTCAAGTTGCTGAGGCAGTAGGTTGTCCACTTTCACGACTATTTTTTTTCTTTTCTCTCTGACTATTATCATTGGCGGCAGAGGAGACGCTATATTATTTTGCACTAGTTGTACTCCTCGCAAAGGGGAATAAAGAAGCGTTTTCTCATCATCAGAAGACAAGAAGAATCACTCTTTTTTATACTGCGGAAAGAGAGTTGGAAAAAAAATTGTTCTGACTGGTAGCAGATAGCAGCACACTATATATATATAGTCTGGCGATGGTGAGGATGACGACGATGATGACGGGGGATGACGATAGTTACAATAACAGTGTAGTAGAAGGTAATAATAATAGTAGCAGTAATAGTCGTGGTGGCGGCGGCGGCAGTTGTAGTAACAGCAAATGCACTACCACTGCGTTTTAGGAAGTAACAGAATAAAGCTCGATGCTTAAGTTAAGTTGCTTTTCCTCTTCTCGTCATTTGACCATTTACTTTGGCTCCAAGAGGCTTATTGCTTGATAAAATAATGTGAGTATATTTTCAGTCGGAGAATATGAGTATAGTAGTAGTAGTATAGTATAGTAAAGAGAGAGAGCAGAACCATATAGTTATTTTTCTTGCTTCTTCTTCTTCTTCAGTTTTTAGGTACTCCAGTATTCTTTGTCGTTGTCGTCGTGCACATGATATGTAGATACATTTCCACAATATTAAACTTAAATGATATCCCCTTTAACTCTCTTTACTGTTTTTGGCAATATTATAAAAGACGTGTTTGGACTTAACTTGCAATAATATTATTAGATTGTAGTAATAGAAATGTAGTATATCTATATAGAGTAGTTAGACGAATCAGAAGAAGAAAGCAGTAGTGGGTAGATAGAATATAATATGGAGAGACACACACAGGACGAAATTGTGAGTTGTAAGAAGAAGGAAGGACTGCATATTTCGAAACAAGTGAAAAATCTAATACTTACTTACAGCTAAAAACGTAACTAGTAAGTAAGTAAGTACGTACTTGAATATGAGTTCCGTTCGTTGTTGAAAGGCTTGTGTATTGCTATTACATCATTACTACTACTAAAAGGAAAGCATCAAAGGCATGTGGGCTAGCTGAGTGTTTGGGGAGAGAGAGAGCGAGAGGGAGAGAGAGAGAGAGAAAAAGAGAAAGCATGATGATGATCAAGTAAAGAATGTATACATGCGCCTTTACTACAACAACAACTACTAGTAGTAGTAGTACTAGAACTACACGAACTTGGAAAGAAAGCATAGCTCCATCCAACAAGCGAAGGATCGATAATGCTCCATTTTATACTGCACAGCACATACATATCATGTGATAGAATGCCTGATGGTGGTGGAAGTACATACACCGGGAATGCTGCTGGTTTCACATGGGCATCGTTTATTATGTCTTTGCGTCCATACATAATATATACACACGTCACACGCATACGACGAGAGAGAAAATAAATATATGATAAAAATATGTAGAAAAGTTTGATAGCTTTTTCATATATCGCAACAGCAGCAGCAGAAGCAGCAGCGACTCGCAAAAGTCGCAAGTCTTTTTCCAAGCAAGTGTAAGTAACTTTTCCGGACCCTTTATTTTGTCAAGCTCAGCAATTTTATAATAGTGTTTATAAGTAGGTATCCGTGTAATATACATATTTATGTAAACGTAAGCACACAACTTTCTGTTACTGCTCTGTGTGTGTGTTGCTTGAGGAGACCGAAATATTATTATATTCTTTCGACATTTTAGTGTTGTCGTCAATAGAGTAAATATATGAGCCATGATTGCGGCCTTTCCAAGCAAATTGGAAAGTGGAAGTAAGAGAACGACGGGAAGTAACTGAAGTATAAAACATTTTCAACGGTCATATTATATAGTAGTGGTAGATGTGATCGTAAGTGGTAGTAGCGTGAACACTGTTCTTGATCAGCAGCTCTGTCTTTCTCCAGCAAAGTTAGTTCGTTTTATGTACATTATACATTCTCACTTCCTCTTCCAGACGGAAGAAACGAGAGAGAGAGAGAGAAAGAATAAGAGGCAAGGAAATTCTAGTTTTTAGTACGGCACCGGCCTGCCAACGCTGCGGTACAACTGCTGCTGGAGAGTTGGTTGTTGCAGCAGTGGCGATGGTGGTGGTGGCGGTGGCGATGGTAGCATTTTGAAGAAAGCCTGTTTTCCCTGTTATACTTCCTAACTTTCTACCAGAGTACCATTTTATTATTGCAATAATGCTTCTTGGAAACAACTAAAGTAACTCTTTACTACTGCTCCTGGTTCAGGGCAAAAAGAGCGGAGAGCAGAAAAAGAAATGAATCGAAATAAAAGGGGAAAAATAAGAGGGAAAGGGGAAAGGGCACTACTTTACATCACTACTCACCCTATCAACCATGTCTAGAGAGAGAGAGAGAGAGCTTTTTTATTTTTTACTTACTCCCCCGTAGCTTCGCATGACTTTTTACAAACTACACTGGCAAAGATGCTATTTAGTACTTTTTATAGGTTTGATAAGAAGAAAGAATTATAAGTCAATACACAATTACTTACAGCATTCCTCCTCAGTACTACTCTATATTACTGTTGCTGCACCATACAAACAGGAGGGAAACGCTGGGGTAGTTGGTTGTTGGTAGTGAACTATTTTTAAGAAAGGTAAAAGTGACAGGAAGTATTTCTCTTCATAACTTAAAAAGAAACATCAAGTTCCAAGGACATGATTATGTATGCTCAAGTTGTTATGTAGGGCCAGGGCCTGCACATTGGCATTGCACATGAAAATGCCCACCAACCGACAACAACTCGACACTGCCAGTGTGGAAGGGGGTTTAACTCGGCAACGCTATACTATTACTACTGCGTCACTGACAAAGAACCTAACAATTTTTCCTTTCATTGTTACGCTTGACAGTTGAAATGTAAGGGGAAAACATATAATATATCGCAAATAATGAATGGTTGTACTACTTCCACTGACAAACATAACATGTTATAATTTTTCATATATGATACGGTCTCATATTATTATTCCAACTGGATGAACAAACCTATCGTGTAATTTAATACCACACAAAATGCCTACCATCAAAATATTTTACATTTTTTATTTTTTTTTTCACATATACATATATGTACGGTTATTATTTTCATGCATACAAACAGTACAGGCGCACTTTGTGTATTTTGTACTCTCTCTCTCTGTTCCAAGAAAATTTACTTGGTTGGACTAAAAGGGGATAATTTTATCCTGAACTTGCATGTTAGTTGAAAAGCACATACAAAAAACGCTGTTCCAAAAAGAGCTATTATTTACTCATATGGACAAAGAGGAAGAGAATTTCCTTTTATATGGATTAATATAGGTACTGTGTAATATCGTATATATATGGATAAAATATACATACATGTATACATTATATAACTAGAAGTAATGCTTGAGGTTGCGTTTTTTATTCTAAAAAGTCAGGAGTCAAGTTGTCTCTGTGAGCTGAGCCAAAACTGAGTATTAAGTTTATTAGTAAGAGAGAAGCTTTTTCCAACGTTTCATGCGATATTTAAATGAAAATTTAAATATTGAATTGAATTAAACAGGAATTTTCTGGAAAGAACTGCGAGTGTCATTTAACATTTAGCCGAATTTCGTAGTTGGAGTATTCCATGTGTCAGCATTTAATTAGCTAAAGATAAAAACCACAAACTTTACTAGGGCCAGACCAGTGTCGACGTTGTTGAAACCAAACCACCACTTTTGCAAACACGTTGTTGGGGGTAGTATAGATCTATATATTTATACACCATGTCGCAGTAACTTTTTACAGTAGTGTTGCATTAGATGGAGAGAAGACGTAGTTTTAGCAGTACCTAAAATATGGAAGCTCTTTTTATGATTATGGCAAGCTATATTCTCGATGATAATGATAAAATTATTTGCTGTTGCAGAAATCATGTATCACGTGGAATGAGTTCCTTTTTTGGTGAAGTGCTTTTTTTATTGCTTACATGCATGGCAATACGTTTTTGGATGACTTATTACTACAAGTTACAACAGCAGAGCACTAAAAGCTTTTTGCATCAAAGTCAAAATTCAAATTAAATAAAAAGGTAATTTAGGTAAACTGTTCACAGAGATTTTAACTCGAATCCAACTAACACCAGCAGCGAAAAGTACCAAGTAGTGCAAGTGCAGAGGCGCAGCACCAGCAGCCATTATCATCAGCATTGGTTTTATTACTCTCTGGCCTAACTTTCAACATGATGGTGGTAGCAGTGGTGTAGACTGATGGGGCAATAATTTTATTTCAAGTTTGAAGTCAAAGCCCCTATTGCATTGTAGGATGATTTACTGCAAAAAGTAGAGCTTTTTTGTATAAAAAAATGTTTCGTAAGAATTCGAATCGCTGTACAAAAATGTTGTTGTGGCGGATAGGAACTTTCTTCACGCCAAAGCGTACGTACGTATAAATTTAAAATAATTTGGGTAAAATTGACATTGACTGTTCAGCTGAGCGAGAAAAAATGTTGCTTAAGGCACTACTGACACGTCAATAAAAAAACACCATAATGATCATGATTAAAGTTTGCAATGATGTTGTGTGAGAGACCGTGTTTTGCTGCGGAATGAGGATGATGATGATCATGATGATGGAGTGTGGTCGTTTTGGGATTATAACAACATGCAAATTATATTCATGAAAATAGTCTTATCGGCATTGCAGGCAGAGCACATTCAGCACAAGAATCAATATTGGTTGTCGGTAAACTTTTATAATATAGAGGACTAATGCATTATAAAAAGTTTTTTTCTTCATAAAATAAACATTAGTGTAACATGTACTCAATCAAAATCGCAGCAGACAAGAACTAATTGAACGTATACATTCAGCTTTTTTAAAAAATTGGAAGTTTGCAAAGCTCAAGATTTTTTTATAAGTATCAGCGCTTTTATGCCGCTAAACTGAGTATTAACAACTTAAAACGTTATTAGAAATCAAAGCAAAAAAATTGCGTTTGAACCATGATTTTGGATTCTATCCACTTATACATATAAATTAGTTGATGGTACACAAATTTTTTTAATATTTTTTTTTTACTTTGAAAAGCAAGTTTGAACATTGACTAGTCTAAGAATTAATGAGTTCGTTTGTTCAAAGTGTGTGTGTGTGTGTGCTTTGATTGCATTCTGGGCTACACGCGCTCACTGCTCTGCTCACGGAGAAGTTTCCCTTCAACTCATTGGAATTTCTAAAGAACCCTGTCCAAAACAAATTTGTCTTTATATGTCTATACGTATAGCAGGACTAGAAAAGTTTGCAAACAAAATAAGATTTTTAGAACATGATATAATCGAATTAGTAAGCACTTTCTAGTAAAGTGGCGACGCTACTTAATCAGTTGGATTCTAATATAATGCTCGTTGGCTTGCCATAGATTGCACAAAAATATAATATATTGTGTGTGTGTACGTGTATGTGCTTCTCTTAACGCAGAGAGCTATTTGCTGCCGCACACGTAACCGTTTTCATTTCATAAGTAAACAATTATACTTTGTGCTGGGTTAGTTGGGTTTGGTTGGGTACTACTATGTTTACGTCATTATTATTATATGTCACAGTGGCTGTAGCACTGCCATAGTTTATTACTTTCTAGTTTTTGTTATTAGACATGTATGTAGGCAATATTGAAGAGTGGATATGGAATATTAATGTTAGAACAATTTTTTGTGCTCAGAGAGTCTTGTAAGACTTGTAAAACAGATCAAACAGTCTCTCTTCAAACCACTTCTCATTTCTAGTACTGTTGTTGTTGTAAGAAGGAAAAGCAGAAGGACCATTTCGCATAGTCATTCATTATCAAGCATGACAGGTTTTTAGTCTCTACTACCTGCATTATGCTTTTTTGTCATAAGAGCTAATGGACGATGCATGTGTGTGTGGTGGTGGTGGTGGTGAAGAGGACCTATGGTTTTGCGTTATTATGTAATCACGTTCCTTATGGTCTTACGGTACTATATTCCAAACTCACAAAAATTTGGCGTGTGTTCTCAGCCAGTTCTCAATCATGGTCCGTCTTTGTAAATGTCACACATTTATTTAATGCGTGAGCAAATGATGATGGAGAGCTGATAATGTTTCAATCATCTAAAAATGTCAATGCCATTCACTGCTTTTCAGCTTGACTATAATATTGTAAGGTTGGATTAGTGTGCTATTAACAAAGTACGACATGTTCTAAAAAGTACATAACATTATATACTCCTGATTCGTCTTCACGTGAAATGGCTGTAATTTATTTTTATTTGCAAATGTGATTACGTCATGGATTTTCCTAAAAATCTTACTGAGAAAAAAAACTAATTTTCTTTAGACAGTCTTTTAGGCCAAGGAAACTTAACATTGCCTAGTAGTGTATCAAATTATATAATTAGACGATCTTTTTCAGAGTGGTAACTCAGCAGTCTGTAAGAGGACCTCTCTATACGAAATTTAAAAAAACTTTTGATAAAAAATTATGCATTCATGTATGTCACACACAGTCACACTTCCTAACAAACGAAACGAGTAATGAGTAACGACTGATTGATTAGCATGATACTACTTATTGGAAGGAAAGTATTATGCAAATCAAATGAAATGCTGAGAGCAAATTAGAGTAGGTAGTTAGTTATCTCAAGTGTTGCTCAACAAAAATGTGCAGACCGGCTAATGAACAAGTGCGTTGTAAAACTAATCATCAGCATCATCTCTTCTTCTTCATTTAAAAATTTGAAAAAAATGCTGTATTTTTGTGATTTGGCAAATACTGATGATCATGTCTTTAAAGATTTTTTGAGTTACATGGGCAAATACGGTACTTGAGATCAATGTCTTTCAGCTCGTTAGAAAAAAGCAATTGTATGCAAATTCGTTTGCGTACTCAAGAGGAAGTTTTCAATC
>JAHZMT010000142.1:0-12577 GCA_027743785.1 Sinhomidia bicolor
TGCTGATACGTATGTATGTATGTCTTGATCTGAGAACTGAACGCCAAAAAATGCTAAAAGGCTTCATTAACTTTTTCCTCTTCTTTCATCCATCCATTTTCATTCTTCCTTAAATAAAAAAGGATATTTTTGTAATAGGAAAACCACAGGAGGTGCTGAGGTGCTCAGGAAAATTAACATATTTTTTGGCAAACGGCGATAAGTACACAGATGATATTTTTAGTGGTGATAAAATAATGTACAAAAGTATAAAGCTATCTTTATTGTTATTATTATTAAGATGTTGGTATTTCTCTGGGCTTGGCTGCTGGTGGTTTTTATATTTTTTTCTGTTTGCTTCTGCTTCTGCTGCTGCGCTTGTTGGAAAGTTCGAAGTACGCAATAGCTTTCATCATATCACCACCACCACCACCAAAGTAATGAACTGGTTGACATTTTTATTGTTATGATGATAATATTTTTTTTAAAGTACAGAGATACTTTGTATACTTTACAGTAACAACCTTACAAAGGTTTTTAAAAAAAATTTTCTTCTGTGCTTACCTCAAGTTTCTGAGTGTACTCCTCTGTAATCCTCTCATTTTGTCGTGATCGTGTACGTCCGCCTCTTCAGTTCGGTTCGCCATGGCTATTACATACTCTTCAAGCTGTTTCATAGCCGAGACCATTTCCCATTGAAAAGAATTTGTTTGCTTGGTCGCCGGCTCTCAATGGCTACTAATAACAACAATCCCAACAATAAAAGAAAAATAGTATAAACAATCCAATAAAAATACTAACAGTAGTAGTGGTGTCTTTGAAGCACCAACAACTTAACAATCCTTTTTAAAAGAGTAAATTCTCAATCTAGAAAAAAATCAATTCACTTTTCACTCCTCGCAAACTTAACTTTTTCACACAAAAAAAAACAACAACGACATACGTGCAGAGTAACTGTTTCTATTGTTTTTTTTCTCTCTAAAGATTGGTCGGATGAATACTAATCATAAAATATTAATCGTAATATTATTATTATTATTATCTTTTACAACAGTCACAACCAAGTTTTGTTTCTATTTACTGTTGTTGTTGTTGTTTTACTTAAGTATATTTTGTTTCTTCATGAAAAAGCGAAATTTTTGTAAAAAATCATGATGAATCATCGCCTATTTTCCATTTTTATCCTTTTTCCCTACAACTCCACTGCTACTTATGAGCATGCTCGTCATCTTCATCGTCATCATCATCATCATCAACATCTTCTTCTCTGCCTCATAATTTTCTCTTTGTTTCCTCCTCCTTGTTCACAGTCGTATATCTAGCAGAGTAGTAGTAGCTGTTGAGCCTTCTTGTTCAGTGTTCACAATCATCATCGTCATCTTCTTAATTCGACCACGCAGCATCTTGGCATCATGGCGTGCTCTCATTTTAGCATTTTTGTTTTTTTTATTCTCTTGCAGAAAAAAAATATTTTTTCTTCACAATTTTTTCCTCCTTTCTCATTCAACCCAAAAAACAATTATCATTTCTTTTCTGCTGCACTATTCACCAAAAATAGAGCTGGTTCATTTTTTTGAAGAAAATAAAAAAATTATATATATAATTTTTTAAAACAATCTTTTTTTTTGCTTCTTCGTCTCTGTTCTTTTGAGTGAGCAAAAAGGAAACTGTAACAAAAGGAACAATGGTGACAACGACAAAGACAAGAAAGTCAACGCATTATTTTGCAGTTATCATTATCATCATCATCATCACCGTGTAAGTAGGCATGACAACAAACGACAAATAATAATAACAATAATAATGGCGACAACAGCAGCAAAAACTAGTCAAATTCCCCCGGTTCCTCTGTCCAAAGTTGCGCTATTGTTGTAAAATGACGAGACAACAACGCAAATGCTGTGCTGCTCAATTTTTTTTATTATTGCGTGCTCTGCTCGCTCACACTTTCAAAAAAAAACTAAATATCAGCTAGAAAATTAACATTCTAGTTCATTTCCGGTATTCTTGTCGTCTGTTTCTGTTCTGATTGTTGTCAACCTATTGTCGCGTTGTTGGTTGCTGTGCTGCTATATGCTGTTGACAGCACTTTTAAGTTAAGTATTCCTTATAAGTATTCTTTTTTTTGATATGGGGGCGGTGGTGGTCTCAGCGGTAAAAGGATTTGGATTATATACCTCGGTGTCCACAATTTTGATTTTGTATTTTAAAAAATGGTAAAACTTGTCTTTTCTCTTTTTAAAAATACTCTTAATCTCGATGATAAGCCAGAAGAAAGAAAAATGTTGTCTATATAATACGATTTTAATGGTAACGACAACACGACAATGATGATGATATTTTTTTTTTGATAATTAGCTTTGTCTAGTCTTTCAACTTGCAGTAGTAGTAGTTGTTGTTGTCAAACTAATTATTATCATTACTTTACTACCACTTTTTGCAGCTAAAAACTTTAAAACAATTCTGTTCTACATTATCTAATAGCTTATCTGATTGCTTGCTATTATAATAACGCTATCTTGCTGCTACTACATTTTTTTCAAATCCTTTTAACTCTGTTCACATATTTCTTCAGCAGAGAGTAAACAGCTACAGTACATTATTATTATTGAGATTACTCATTCATTTCATTTCAATAATTTTCAATTTCTTTAGAAAAACAAGTCTGTTGCCTCATTCATCTAAGGAAAGGATATTATAATTATGATGATGTGCACCACCGCCGCGCCACTCAGACTCACACGCACACACACACACACAAACACATGCCTTTACTCGACTCGGCTTCTTGTCGACTCTCTCTTTTTATTTCGCTTTAAAAAAAACTTTTTAAAGTATAGTACTTCTAGTTGTTGTTTTAAAAAAAATAACATTTAGATTAGTAAATTGCTTGTGTGTTGGCAACTCTCTGATACGTCCTTGTTGCTGAGCAGTTGAGGATGAAAGAAGAAAGTCAACACGGACTTTTTCTTGTTTTCTTGCTGCTGATGATGGCTGTTTGCTGCACTCACTTTTGTTGTGTGATATTTGATTGTTGATCATATCATCATCGTATACAATATGATATGATGATGATAAGCTGCGTGTGTTTATTACAAAGGGACACACTGATGATGGCTGTTTGTTGCACTCACTTTTGTTGTGTGATATTTGATTGTTGATCATATCATCATCGTATACAATATGATATGATGATGATAAGCTGCGTGTGTTTATTACAAAGGGACACAAGGTTAATTGTTTATATAATTTATTTTTTTTGAAAAATGTAACAGTAATTGCAGTTGTCTTTAAATGGTATTATCGTCGCCTTGTACAGTGTGAGGAGCCGTTCGAAAAAGGCATCAAGGGAGGCTGGCAGGCAGGGATTTGACAAGCATGCAGCATAAATTGTATCCACAACAACTTTTGTAAATAAAATAATACTAATAGTTTTCCCTTGTATTTTTTAAAAGAAAAAACTAGCTATGGTAGCGCGACGTATTAATTTACGATTACTTTACTAAATTCATTGATAAATCAGTCATCAAGGAAATCAAACTGATAGTCAATCTGATTGTTAGTTCTGAAGCTAGTTTTCGTTGTCAACGTTCTGTTTGTTCAATTTTCTACAGAATTATTTTTTCAAACAATTGTCCTGTTACTTAACCGACATAGTATATGCCAAGTTCATCATCACCACCACCATCGGCAATTCTTTTTACTTGTTTTTTTTCTGCGGTTAAATTTTACGAGCCTGCTTTTTGTTCGATAATACAGCGCTGATGTTAAAAATCATCATCTTCAATCGTCATGGTTATTACTTTGCATTATTGTTAGTATTAATATTATTATTTTTTTTTTCAAACGAAGGACGGACAACGTTTTAACGATACGGTGGAACCCATTTATAAAGTAGGTGAGGCAGACGTGCTTAAGTTTTTTTTGAAAAAAAAAATACAAGTAGAGTTCACGATAACTTTGACACTTAGAACAGCACTCACAGCACAAGAAACAAAATTGCCTCTCTTTATGTCGAGGATAAACGGTAAATTTTTAAAACTATTTATTTATTTCATGGTTCCGTTGTTGTCCCTATGGTTATACATACATACGTACTACGCGCTCCCTGATAAAACGCTAACAACGCAACGCATAAAAACGTACTGGCGACGATGATTGACTGACTGCTGCTAGTTTTGACTGATTTTTACTGATTCTCCTCATCATGAGTCGTTACAGCGTCATTACAACAAATGTTAATCTTCTTCCTTGCGGACATCAAAGAGGGAGGAGGAGGAGAACATGAGGGATTTCAACTGCGCTTGCCTCTCTCAGTATTTATTTTTTTGATGATGTCCGGTGGTAGAAAAGGAAAATTGCATGCAAAAACCACCAAAAAACAAGTATGTTGTTGCTAGACGTCGTCGTCGTCGTCTTCGTCCACAGATTAAAATGCAATTTGTTTCAGGTGGTGGATGTATTTTTTTTCTGTTAGAGCAACCTCGTCCTCTTCGTCGCTGTTCAGTTTTCTCTTTAATTTTATTTCGTAAAAATATCCCACAACAACTGCACCACCACACACGAAAATGAAAGAAGATTTGAACAGCAACACGCACAGGAACTGTTTTTTTTCTCACAGTAAGGAAGAAACAAATTTTGTCATATGACAAGAAGAAGACAACAAACTCAACAACAGGATACAATTTTCTTTTCACCTGACGATGAACAGTTCAGTTTTCTGCTTCATTTACAAAGGTGATTTTTAAAAAGTTTTTTGTCTGTTTTTCTGGGATTGGCAAAATCTGTTTAAAAAAAGAAATAAAAATCACAATATTATTATTATTTGTACATTTTAACCAGCTAAATTGAATCAAAATCTTTTTTACCAGAAAAAAGTTTAAAAAAAAACTGTACAACCAAGAAATGCTCACGACGACAACGTCGATTATTTTATGAGCTTTTCTACTATGAACGCTAATTGTAAATTATTGCATACATTATTACCAGCAACCAAATGTTTCTTATTGTTACTATAAGTGCCTCATTTGCCGTTCCGTCAAAAAAAATTTTAACTTTGAGTGATAAAAAATGCCGTGAGTCAAGTGAACGGTTTTTTTTTCAAAAATAAAAATAAATAAACCACAACAAAAATGAAATATTCAAAAAAAACATGCACTGCTACTACTTGCTACCACTAAAAGTTTGTAGTTTACTACTGACACTGTTGCTGATAATTAGTATTTATTTCTTTTTAGATTAAAATATTTATAATATATTTCTCTTTAATTACAGTAGAAATGTAAAAAGGGCCTTCTCATTTAATCCATCATCAAGTAAAATAAGCAGCGCAGAAATTGGGTGTATATTGGCTTGTGTCACATTTTAGTTTCTGTCTCTCTCTCTCTCTCTTTTCTTTCTACCACTTCCTTTTATGAGATTTTGAATGTTTTTCCTTTTGACTTCACGCTTGAGTCGAGTCTCCTACAATGAGACTGTGGCCATTAACCAAAAGGCAAACTGAAACTGCCACAGCAACAATCACCACCTTTCAATTGCCATTATTATCCACCCACCACCACCAACAACAACAACAACAACACCACCACCACTACTACTACACAAATAACAACAAACTGCAGCACCAAACTAAATAAAACTTAACAAAAGAATGGTGGTGGAGGTAGTACAAAAAAAAAGAAATATTCGTTTGAACCCAAAAATATATAAACCAATCCAACATAAAAAGCACAACACGAGAGACGAGACTTTTTCACTCGCTCGCCCAGAGAACAAACACGAGCTTCTGCTATCAGCTATGCTGCATGCAAAACACTGATTAAAAAAGAGCAAAAGCCAAGGAAAAGGTGTAAAACGACGAGTAGAGCTCAGGTATGAAAAAAGAATATATATTACCTATATATATATATTCTCTAGTGTGTTTTGCTTTGCTGTGGGTTGTGTGTGGATGGTGTGGTACCTGCGAACTAATAATAACGTGCTAACCTGGCACCACCACCACCATCATCATCACCGCGCATATCATCGTACTCAACAATGCTACTACTAGTGCAGTGATACGACTAAAACTAAAACTCAACTAAATAAAAGGCATAATAAACCATCATCATGATTATCATTGAGCATTGCAATACCTTGCTGCTTGAGTCAGTGTTCACACACACACACAAACAATATAAACAGTTTTTTTCATACATACAGACAGAGAGAGAGAGAGAGATAGATACCGATGCTTGCTTGCATGTAGTCTAGTGTGCAGCAACAAACGTTCCTTTTTATCGAGTTTCATCATTTTCTTACCATATATCCATTCATTCTACTTGTATGTATGTGTGTAGCATATATTTTTTTTAGAGGAAAGCTATTACTATTATGAAGAGGCCAACAAGAGTTACTGTTGTAAAAAAATGTGTGTATATAAATAAATAGTTATGTGCAAAAATGCAATATTATGGTAAATACGTACTACTATGGCGCATTCCTTCTCTACTTCTTCTTCTTCTTTGCATTTGTAATTACTCTTGTTATTTATTCATTTTATTTATTTATATATCTTTTGTAAAAATCAACTCAATAATGTAGTGTTTCTTGTGTACACATTATACTGAATGTAGTGTATTGCTGCTGCTGCCGCCGCTGCTGATGATGCCCTCATCCTCCAATATCTAATCTTCCATGTATAACAAACGCAACAGAAAAATACTGCGTATTGTTGAATTCAATTTACTAATAATAATAATATAATACGCAATGCAATGCAGTATAGTGCAGCAGCTATAGTAATAATAATAATAATAATAATAATAATGCAACTCGACAACTCGCTTCTTGATGTAAAAATCAATTCAGTTCAACATCAACTTATTGCATTTTACTGATATTGTTTAGCAGCAGCACACTAGAATAAGCAGACACATTGAGTGTGTGTCTTCAAGAAGACGTATAAAAATGTGCCAACAGTTCTGTTCACTCATGTTAAGTTATGTTGCTGTACTCACACAACAATCAATATAATACCACCATCACACCACTACTACTATACTATATACTCACTGAGGAGAACACTGTACAAAAAATAATAATTTTTGCTGTATTTCTTCTGCTGCCAATAATTTGCCAATGGATGAAAACCAACAATGCATGGGATTTTTGCTGATGCAAATACGCTTTATGCTTTTCTGCTATTTCTTTCGCCTTGTTAGATTTTTTTTTCTCTTCTCTTCTCTTCTCTTCGTTTCATTATTATTATTATTAGGTATTATCTTATCATTTTCATGCAAAGTTTCCACATTGTGCTATGTTGCTGCATTACGTGCATGCAGGCATGAGTGCATGCCCGACGCACATTTTAATACTATAATAATATGTATATAGACAGAAGGAGAGAGAAGGTGCCTAGACGAATGATGGTGGTCCTCCTTAAGTCCATCTCTAAAATAAAAATGGGTGGGTTTTACTACCATATGCACACATTATTATAAGACTGCTGCACTACACCAGATCTCAAAGATAGATAAAGTCGGAAAAAGTCAGTCAGTCAGTCAGTCACTCGCTCAGCCAAAGGAAGGTTGTACGACTAAGTCGAGTATCGAAATCAAAACATCATAAAAATTTGTGTGGTGGTGGAGGTGGTAGCAGGGGGGAAAATTAGGTTTTTAAGACTGTAATAGCGTCTCTCTCTCTCTCTATTTCTTTATATTACCATAAAAATAATAAAAATGCAGCAATATGCATGCATGCACGCACACAACTCAAAAGAACAGACAGAGAGATACAGCAAATATATATATACACACACTTTTTTATAGATGGGTAGGTAGATAGCGTAAAGCTGATGCCATATAGAGAGAAAGATATGTATCATCGTCGTAAAAATCGCATGCTAAAATCTCAAGAGAGTTTAAAAAGATAGTAAAAATTTGTTAGCATTTTCTCTATCTACATATTATTATTATCCGTCCTTCTATCTACTTTATTATTATTAGTACATACTACTACTACTACTATTATTATTATTATATCTTTGTTTCTTTCGTGAACCCAGTGCAGTGCGTACGTAGGGTGTTCAAGTCTGTTGATGGTGCTGTATGCTGCTATAAAAAAAACACTGCGAAATAAAATTGTACGCTCAGGTTTTTTTTTCTAAAAAAATCTTTGACTCAAGTAAGTAGTATTTATTTATTAGTTGCACTTGTAGTCCTCTTGTTTTCATACAGAATTTGGCAAGATTTTTTTTGGGCTGACTCTATCTGGCCTGGTGTGTTATAAGTTATATTATTGGCTGTTGTTGTAGAATGCAGGCAAATATGTATGTATGTATGTATCTTTCTTTTTTTAAAGTTTTTTTTACAAAAAAAGTGTCGATGTCGGTCGGTATGTATGCAAGGGTCGTACAGGTATGTTGTTCTTATCATCATCACAGTGATGATAACGATGTACACTATACTTGCCTACCGACGCAGTATGCCATTTTTTTAGCAGGTCTTAAAAATACTACCTATTGTACAGACAGATGTGAAGCATGTGTATGCATGGTAGAGTAGTGTAAAATTGTAAGACAATCACAATCATAATATTTTTTGCAACAGCGGCATTCAGCCAATTTTATGTATTTTAACTTGACTCAAGAGTTAAGTTGAGGTTGAGAATGTTGTGGGCGGTATCAGTGCTCTTTTCATGCTAACGAACAGAGAGAGAGAGAGAGGGAGAGAACCTTGCTATTTCTGACTATGTGAAGATAGTTGCCTAGATGCTAATATTTTTTTTAAAAAAAAGAGTTGTGCAGTAATATTAAAAAGGACGTCATCATCGTAGTTTTTGCGAGGATCGTGTGCAATAATCTTTTTTTCGGTTCCGTTTGCCTGAGTTTAGTCTGTAAATCATGTGAAAAAATGTTGAGCAAATCGGCAATGTCAGCAGGAGAAGATGTGTAGGCAGGTACAGACAGACAGGTAAAATGATTCAATAGTAGTGGTGCTATGCCGAGAACATATGTAACTCTAATTGCTGCATTCCATCAACAACAAGACAAAAGAATAAGCAGTTAAGGTAAGCAAGTAAGTAAGTAGACACTGCTGGGCTTCAGCATTGTTGTCAGGTGGTAGCAATTAGAACCATTTAATTGAGCTAGAAGAGAAGACAAATAGGCAGGCTTAAAAAGAGAGAGATGGAGAATTTAATACGAAAAGGAAAAATACCTTTATTTTTTTTTATAAAAAAAAGAAAAGAATTTGATAAGAGCGCCGTGTAGTTGCAGACTGCGCCTGTATTATGGTATGTGTGTTTCTTGGAAGAGAAATAAAAAAACAGGGTTTCTGAGGCACTTTTTTCCAAGAAGCGTGGGTAGATTTAGTAAATGATGTGATTGTAACTAGATTACTCGTTCTGTTTTGTGTCAACGTAACACATACAACAACATATTGTGTGGCAGCATTACATTAAGCAGGTGAATTAAATAGGTGGGAGGGTGATGACGAATCATGATAAATAAATGGAATGGAATGTAAACTAGAAAAGAGTATATACTTATATTATATAGAGATTGATGGTATTTCAAATTAAAAACCCGTGTACCAAAACGTAAATTTTCCCACAGAGCAATTTGAAAAAGTTGAAGTACAAAAATAAATGTGCAAGCTTTTTGAGAGAGAGAGAGAGACAAACAGGTTAAATAGAAACAACAGCAATTTAGCTTACAATTAAATTGTAATACAAGCACAACAATGGTTACCACTTTAGCTAAGCACGTACCCCACCACCGCCGCCATTGTTACAATTTTAAAAGTGTTTGGCAATTAATTCAAGAAGCAATAAGAGAAAAGGTGACGGTCGCAATAAAAAGGTCAGACAGGTGGCAGCTGAATACTTGTAGCATTTAGTTGTCACTTTGAAATTAATCAGTTAAAAAACTAATTAGCAGCAGTTGAGAACTGCTGCTGCTGCTGCTGATCATGATCTCGATGCTAACAAGTGATAATGTATATAAAAAGAAGGAGGAGGCGGAGAAGAGAAGGGTCTATTTAGAAATGATAAGAAGAGGACAAAAGAATAAAAAGAATGAATGGTGACCTGATGACTACGACAACTAACTGTGATGATGATGATGACGATGCTATTAATAATAATAATAATAATAATGATGAAGGATAGTGCGTAGTTATATTTAGCTGGTGAGGTAATTCTAAAGAGAGGAATGACAGCGTGCGTTTTGTTTCTGTTATAACGACATCATGTTCAATGTTACAAATTATGGGATTGGAGATGATGAGTACGACGAGTACATGACAAGGCTTGTTTAATGATGCGCTATGCAATTAACTTGGCAAGTGACAGGGGGCAAGAGAATATATTCGTACATACCTACATAAAATATATATTATTGGCCATTTCTTTTACAGACACAGAGTCCAAGTGTCAACATTGTCCTGTCAGAGTAAAAGCAGTACAACGTAAAGCAAACACACTTGTTCTACTCATCCTCGGCCTAGTATCCTTTTTAAGTATATATATATTTTTTTGTTTGCTATTAATTATTATCCAATTAATTAATTTTTTTTCTTTAGTTTCGCTTAATTTTTATTCTTTCTGACTGTGTATTGTTTTGCGGCTGGTGTGCAATTTGTCAAGAAAAAGTAATTAGTTCACACCAAATTACACCTGTCTTGTTTGTTGGTGTTGTTAATGCTGTCGTTACACGTAAAAAAAGAGAAAAAAACGCACGAGCACGCATGCCAGTCAGTCATTCATTCACTCATTCATTCAATTTATTTATTATTATTATTACGCAGTGAGGCACGCATTATGAATGCTAATGGATGAAAATATATAATATGCTTTTGTTCAGCAAGAAAAAAAATCACATTTGCCACCTACTAATAATAAGCAAGTAGCTGCTGCTGCTGCTGCTATTAATTATTATCAATGGTCAAGGTGTGAATTCCAGAGAGATTTAGCTCACCACAACAATTAGGTACGTGCTGTAATAAAATATTAATCGTTGTAACAGTAGTAGTACTAATAATTAGTAATAATTATAAAGTTGCATCTTCATATAATCAGTTCAATAAAGATAATTGCTGGTCAATTACACTGATAAAAATGGGAATCCACTATTATTTGCTATACCAGTCTGTTTTTTTTCTACTTACTACTGCAACTGGCCATCCTTTCATTTTTTTTTCTCTCTCTCTAATTATCAGCATCAGCATCTTCATGATATATTTTTTACGATCGCCATTAATCTCATTCATCACCATATACTTTAAAGCAATTAAGCTAGTAAACGACCGAAAAATATTGACATGGTAAACATCACATAAAATTATATTTTATCTGTGCATCGACGCTATACATGCAGCGCTACTAAAAACTTGTGACCGACCACCAGCTATAAATTTAATCCCATTAGTAAATCCTATCAATAATAGTAAAAAAAAAGTGTGTGCTCAGCAAAAAGCATTTTTTTACTTTGACTCATTCTCATCCCATCATGATCATTTTTGTTAATAACGCTTTTATATAAATTACATGCCAATATTAAGCATATACTCACTCTCTAATCATATCCCCCATCATCATTAGTATGCAATTATATTGGATGAATGTCATTGCCAGGAAAAAACTAATAATGGCAAGTGAGCAGGGAACAAAATAAAATCAATAAAGAATAAAACAAAAAAAATATGTATGCACAATCCTCCTCCTACTCGAGCTTTTATAATAATATCGATCCACTCCATTTTCACCAGGAGGAGGAGGAGGAGGACTATAATAATAATAATGACAAAATGGCAATGACACAGCCAATTCTTTGCAAATCATTAATATGCATGTGTCATCAATATTGAAAGAGACATAACGAGAAAAAAAACCCATATAATTCAGCAAGTTTAATGCACTGTACATATGACATGGTTTAGTTGGATGTACGTGTAATAATATAACATCATCATCATCATCATATGTATATAATATGACATGGTTTTAATGTTGTACACACTCGCTATACTATACTGCCTGTGTGCTTTGAAACTGCTGTATAAAAAAAACTGCGTCAAACTCAATTGAACTAGATGACCAGTGATGACGTCGATGTCGAGCGAACGTGTGTGAGTAAGTGAAGAAGACAGCTAATTAGTAATTATTATTATGTTGAGAGTAGAGTAGAGCACGTCGTCATTTTGGTTGGAATACATTTTTAAAAAGTAGAATCATTGTTACAAATTCTCGCTCAACTGTTTTACTACTGTTGCCCTACAGGGCATAATTGTAATAATAATAATAATAATTTTTTTTAAAAATGTATAATGGGCAATCTATATGCAAAATGACCTTTTGTACGGTTACATTAACAATAATAAAAAAAAGATAATGATGATGATCACTCCAACGACATATTGTGATGTATATATGATCACTTAATTTCTCAAAAATGATTTTTTCCTGCATACTTTTTTAAAAGAAAAAAAATTACTTATCATAAATAGTAATAATAATAATAGATGTATGCATGTAGTGGAAACTGTACATGATAACGACGTGCCATATAATAACCCAAGTTCAAAGTTCATTCCGCACAAAGAGCAAACAAACCAAGCAA
>JAHZMT010000143.1:0-29404 GCA_027743785.1 Sinhomidia bicolor
TAGTAGACAAGAAATTTATTTGCTACTGGAAGGTTTAGATATGCTTGAACAAGTACTTAAAAGCACGCATAGGTTTATTAAGTAATAGATATTTTTAATTTTTAATTCTAAATAATCATCAATTTTCTTTTTAATATTCACATGTTTAATGCCATTTTGAAAAGAGTGTTGGATTGTAACAAGCAAGTTTATAGCTCTTATGTACTAAAAAATAATATTTTACTGTTAACATCTGCCACGAAACTGTATTTGAATGAAGTGATCAGGAAAGAATGTCAATGTTTAATGGAAATAATGGCATACTGTACACTGTCATCATCATTACATTGGCATTAATATAAAAGTGCTAAACCATGAGTTGTTATAACTTTGTTAGTTATAGCAAAAATAAGAAATGTCTATGATTCCATGAGGCTGTTCAGTAAAAAAAATTGTGCCATATAGATCATGAAAAAGAAGGAGAAACGAGTAGGCAAATCCATTTCGCGTCGTAGTTGAGTAGAAAATCATATTTGGGTAAAGTATTTTTTAAATTTCTTTTAGATGACATCAACTTCATATGATCCATGATAACCTAGAATGTTTTTGCAGAAAAAGTAACGTATCAAAATCTTGTGCGCCTCTAATCCAAATGGCTATTTACAAGGAATTCAAGCACCGGTTTCACACCACACTCTCGTTCGCCTGCACATCGTCACACGAAGTGATGACTGATGACCACAACAAGACAACAACCACAATTCAAGGCGACGTTGCATCCTCTCTGAAACTTTTCTTGTCGAAATTTTTGGGATGCTTGAAAAAAATCAAAATGCAGATGCCAATGCAGCATAGTAGATATCTACTATGCTGCTATTTACCGTTGTTGTGTTGTGGGAGTTCACTTGTTTGACTTTGATGGGGCTTACTCACTTCCTATATTAACCTTTCATCGCAACATCCAAAAAACCTAATTTTAATCCCATCGAGTACTATCTTTTGGCTTTTAAACGACAAAACTACGTGTGGTTTATGAGAGGACACATTATAAAACGGAAATAGACCCCAGATTGAGTTGAGTCTACTTATTACTTCTATCAAAGTCTGCATACATTTATTTTTTATCACTGAATACTTGTGAATGTACTAATGAAAAAATCTATCATAAAACACACACGGTGTTTGTTGCTAACATGTTTTGTCTATCTATTTTTTCATGCGCATACATATCTATTTTATCTAAATTGCGTTACAGTAGTAGTTACAATCGCAGGCAGAGAGTGTTAATGCATTGTTCCGCAGAATTGTAAAAAGAGAAGTATATTTTTTACAAGAGTTAATTTAGGTAGTGAAGCACAATGTCTGGTTCACAATCACAATTCATGCTGAATATTTATTATTATAGTGAATATATTTTTCCATGAAACGTGAAAAGAAAGATATGAAACTGAATAGAAAAACACAATGCTCGATAATTTGAATGTCGTGAGTAGCAAATGGCATTTTCGAACATGTTAATGCGTGTTTGACTCGCTTTTTGTTTCCCTGTAAAACACAATGTACATTTCCATTTTTCGCTGAACTCGTCTCATCATCAGCGTCATTCTCATCATCATTGTCAACATTAACAACCGCATGACGTCGTGACAAACAACGTGCTATACGTTGAATTAACAAAATGTGAAGATGCAAGACGGTAAAAATTGGAGGATTTATGTGCATTGCCAATTGTGACCATCCATCCATAACCCCTCAGTCTTGCATGTTCACTTATCTTATCCGAATAAAAAGTTTTTTCAATGATGTTTTATGTAATGGCATATGTTACATTTCAAACAGACACTAAATATTTGCAATTGGCAATCGTATCGTTTTTGCAATTCGGCCAGTTGTTTTGTGGGGCAATGTGAGTGGTAAAAAGGGTTAAGCTCAAAACCGTGCCACTACTACTGATGCCACTTACCTACTTGCAAAAGTTCAAACTTTGCTGAATTCCATAGAATTGAAAGTCATTATTACACATTACTAATCGAGCAAAATTTTAAACCGCAAATTGAATCACAGAGAGCAAACAGATACGAATGACTGTCATTCTTTTTTTGTGCCCAGAGTAGTTATCGTATTAGAATTAGAATGCCCTAGAATACCTACATACCTTAATTTAACATTATGCAAGGGTTTTCACATGCACAGGACAAAGTAGCAACCTGGGTATACAGTAGACAAAATAAAAAATGAATAAAATTTTTATAAACCGGCAATCCGACAAGAGTGCTGTCTTTGTGTGCGGAGGTCTGGTTTTATACTGTTGTGTTTGTGTATGTTTAGATATTGTAGTACATCTTTTATAAATTGTTTATAAAATCCCTACAAAATTCTCTACACTGTTTGTTGTCTTGTCGCGGTTTGAATGTGCATGCATATTTATTGTAATTATAATGTCTGATGTTCCTATATACGTTTTGAAAGAAAGAATAATATTATTACAAATAGATTTAGAGGACGAATGACTACACATAGTTTATTGAGGCAGTTCTGTCAGTTGCTCGTTGTCAGTCAGTGACAACGAGAAGTAGTAATAGTTGTTGAAGGATTAGAAGAAGAAAACCCAAAAAACGACGAGTTGTGTTGGTTGGTGCTGTTGAGTTGTTATAGTATAGTGGCGAAATTTTGCCAAAGGAAAAGGAGTACAAGCATACAAGTACATGCATGAACATCATAAAAATGATTTTGCAGATCTCATCAAATTGGAATTCTCAGTCTTGAAAGAAAAGATATCATATTTCCCATCATCATTATCATCATCCTTCTATAGGTAATTATTGGTATTTACCCGTCAAGCCCTATAGAAGGTCGAATTACAGTTTTTCCGTTTCATTTTTAATCTACACAACATGCGAGGTTTAAGTATGTTTAGGGAGTGCAATTAATATAAAGTTAAAATGTAAAAAATTAAAAGTATGTACAAAAGTTAGTGAACTCTGGAACAGTCCTAATTGCCGACAATTGCACTTAAAAAAATTTTTTTATGCTAATAAGTTTAGACAGTTTGTAATCAGAAGACTGTAAATGTTTCTTGGTAGTACATTTTAAAGAAGTCACGAATACATTAACATTAATTGCCTATTTTGGAATTCCTTGAGTGGAATTTGTACTAAAACAAGACTTTGAAAAACAGCGTATCAGTAGCAATGTTATAGGTTCCAAGAAAAATGGCTATTGCTGTTATATTTTTAACGTATATAATATGCTACGTGGATATTGGAATAATATGTTGAAGAGTACATTAAAGATTAATATATTTATGCATGGAATAAAATTAGTAGTAGCTTAAAATAAAAATCCTTTGCAATCGCTGTCGTGCAGTTAGAGGTTGTTGTGCTGCCAGATAGGTTTGCTAATAAAATACGGGTTCAATAATAGTGTGTTATAGTGCATACTGGTGTAGGTAGGTATGTATATAAAATATAATAGCTAGAGTACTTTGAAAAACTTTAGCTGAACTTTACTGAGGGTTTGTATGTTTACGGGCCTTTGCTCAAATCAAATCTTAAAACTATTTATGCAAAACAGAAACAATTAATAATTTACGTGAAACAAAAATCAGATCAGGTATCAATACCGGCTTCATTGGAAAATATTTTATCAATTATGCTTTTTATTGACTTTTCTCAAGGTTTTGTCTAGACTTGCCGTTGACCATACCGTATGCGTACATACAATCGTGCAATGCTTGTACGTATGTAAAAGAAGCAGATATAGCTAAATCATTTCTGGATAAGTGCAATCGTAATGTTTGTTTTATCAGCATATACGTATAGTTATTTAGGTCTGTAAACATTTATAAAAGATCAAATGTCATGTTTAAAGTGAGCGTTAATTAAAGAAAATGTCACTTTGAAGGAATCTGCAAATTATTAGTGATACGGTAGCAGAACTGTGTACACCATTCAAAGTTATGACCATCTCATATTTCCGTGAGATTAAATTATTTCACTCCTTCAGAAACTCGTTCAATCTCAAAATGATTAGTAGTGCGATTTATTTGGGTGTCAGTATCATGCTGATTTGCCCACTGTCGCTGACCCACGGAGAAGATTTGTCAATAACCATTTTACATACAAATGACGTGCACTCTCGTTTTGCGCAAACAAATCAGCACAGCGGAGCCTGTTCTGTGGAGGAAGAGCAAGATCATAAATGCTTCGGAGGATTTGCAAGACTGCATTACAAGGTACTTATACAATTTAAATCAGCACAGCGGAGCCTGTTCTGTGGAGGAAGAGCAAGATCATAAATGCTTCGGAGGATTTGCAAGACTGCATTACAAGGTACTTATACAATTCATTGTTTTCTTTCATCTTTTAACGGCAGCTACCTACACAATTTGCTGCTTTACAACATAAAAATAGGATTTTTGTTTGTTTATAAGATATTATAAGAATGTTTGGAATAAAAGACAGACAAACAAATATAAAAAGATTATCATTTTGATTACAATGTCACCTCTGCTGTCAGTGCTGTCTTTCTGATATGTGCTTAATGTAATGTTGTGGTGATAATTTTGGGCCTGATGTAATAGTGATATTGCGACTGTGTCAAGAACCAAGTGGATGATGAAAATGGAGTGAATTGATTTGTATCTTTATATTGTCACTATCACCGCGGCATCAATACCTATATGCCATTGTCGTCAATTTATTTGCACGATGCAATATTTTGTAATCGTAAATCTCAAAAATTATTCAATGATGCGCGTGTATTTTGTATGCTTAACAGGTCAACGAAATAAGGTCCACCCATAAAAATGTGCTGTACCTGTCAGGAGGTGACTACTACCAAGGTACTGTATGGTACACGATTCACAGATGGCGAATCACGTCCGAGCTCGTGAACATATTGAATCACACAGCGCTTGCCTTGGGAAACCATGAGTTTGATGACAATATTGCTGGGTTAATACCTTTTGTGGATGGAGCGACGTTCCCAATTGTAGACTGCAACATTGATGCTACTTTAGAGCCTGACTTTCTTGGCCGACAGAGAAATGGAAAAATAAAGAAGTCACTTGTAGTCACTGCTGACAATGGGGCAAAAATTGGGATCATTGGATATACTACTGATGAAACCACTAGCATTAGCAATCCAGGACGACTGAAATTCTTGAATGTGGTCGATTCTATAAATGAGGAAGCAAACAAGTTGTATGATCAGGGCGTAAAAATTCTATCTTCATTGTAAGTTTTGAATTGTCAAGAGGTAAAACTATTTATGAAAATATAGAATAAATGTCGACCTTGACTGTTTCATTTTTGATTTTACCATGTTTTCCAAATAGAACCTCAAATTTGCCGACAAACACTGGAGTGATGTGACAATGGCTATAATGAATGGTGGCGGGATTCGTGGTTCCATTGATGAGCTAGCCAAGCATGGTAGCATATCAATGGAGGATGTTCTCCAAGTGCTTCCCTTCCAAAACACAGTAGACCTGATTGAGATTAAAGGAGAGCATCTAAAAGAAGCCTTTGAGTACGCTGTGGAGGGATATGACCCAAAAGGGTACCGGCTGGCCGGAAAATTCCTCCAGGTTTCGGGGATAAAAGTTCTTTATGACATAAGCAGAGAAACTGGATCTCGCGTAAAAAGTATAAAAGTTTTGTGCAAAAAGTGCCGAGAGCCTTCTTATGTGCCTTTGAATATGACGGAAGTCTACAAAGTAGCAGTCCCAACGTACATTGCCACCGGAGGAGATGGATTCACCGTTATACGGGATAATATAATTGCCCATCATCTTTCTGGTAATTATATTATGTGGTATTTCATTAATAAATTGTAGTTAGAAGTGAAGTTCATAAAATAATTAATTAATTGTACTTTGTCGCACCAGGGATTCTTGACTCTGACATGCTTGTGGAGTACTTAAAGTACAAAAGTCCAGTCATTCAACCCGTTGATGGGAGAATACAGTTTGTGAATCCTCAGCGTGATTGTGACAATGGTGGGGAGAAAACATTTTCTTCAACCCAACTTATTACTTTCTTTTCCATATTTCTTCTCGACTCCCTTTTCTAAATTATCAACAAACAACGACACGCTTTCTTCATTTCCTTTATTATTTTACTAACCAAGAGGGAACTGGGAACTTACTCACTCTTCTGGTTTCTATTCCTGTCAACTTTAGCATGCATTTTACTTGGGAACTGTGCAACGCCTACCACTTTGGGAAACAAAAATTTTGATGTATTATTTAATGAAAGTATTTTTATAAATGTTGCAGCGAAAGGGAGTCCTTCCTAACTCAATCGTTGGCTGAAATTGGAAGGTATACAACTTGTTTAACTTTCTAAGTATGCATACATTAAGCTCCTGCCTAGCCATCACATACTGTTTTTCGAGAAAAAGATCTGGTTTTATAGCTATTATATATAGAAAAAAGTTGCGGGACTTGTTGTAGTAGTAGCGTTTTGTTTGAAAAATTTTATTTTTAAAAAACCATAATACGTAAAATTTACAATACAATTTATTTTCCACCAACGAGGAGCTTGATAAAAAATGATTTTGCAGATATTTATGCCGAAATTCAATAACTGTGTTAAAATGTGAAAATATAGCAATCACCAATAGCTTTATATGCATGTTCTAGTGCCATTTTGAAGTAATATAATTTTTAAGAAAGAAACGAATTTAAAATAAAGAGAGATTTTAGTTACAAAACCTGCAAACCTAGGTTAATATTTAAGAGTTAAATTGCGGTATACGGTGATTTAATAAGAGCATGATAACACCCCATCCTGAAGCGAAAAACTCGTCGACGAATTGTAAAGTGGAAGCCCTCAAATTGGAAGTGAAAAAGATTTGTCACTATCAATTATCCAAATTGATGTCCAACTGACAGTTGACTATACTGTACAATTAAACAATCAAAAAAAATTTGAATTATTTCTTCCCTCGCAATATGGATTACTACAATTTAGCTCATCAGCACAGTCGGTTAGAGCGTGGTCCTAATAGCGCCAAGGTCATCATTTTAATCGTGGTAGAAGCCAATATCTTTGTTACTTTTTAAACCTGCCTTTTGGAATATCATAAATTTTAAGCACAAACAATTCTTTGTATTAATGTGTTTGTGGCTCTAGCATAGAGTAGTGTAGGTACTTTACAAAAATGGAGTCTTGGGCTTGAAAGTAGTTTGATTTTTTAAAGCTAATTTAGTAAAACAAGAATCGTTTGTGATTTATTTTAATTTGGAACATTAAGAAATTAACACAAATGTACTAATATAAAATCACAACTTTGGTTGCACATTTAGACATTAGATTTCGTGGTAAACTTTCAGTAGATGTAACAGAATGGATAACGTATGCCATTATTTTGAGACGCAAAATTTATTTTTCATTTATAGCTTGCATCTTGTTTTTTAATTTCAAGTCGCTTTGAAATAACCATGTTTGTGAACATTTGTGTTGAAATTCTGGATTGACCTTTCAACATCTTCCTTTTGAAACTTGGGGAAATATTTTAAAATAACGTCTATCATTTCGTCGTATGTTGAATAATGTGTAACTGTGCGGGTCTGGTCTGTTCCGATAAGTACAGATACTCCTCGTATCAAAATCCATTTACGATCCCCAGTTAAATTAGGCTCGTCCACCATATTTCCTTCTTCATCTTCCTCGAAATAACGAAACATAAAAGGATGCTGAAGGGAAATCGATTTATCGGCATTTTTGAAAATGGTATCCAAACGTTCTTGGAAAAAATCCAATGTTGTCGGTTTCATTGTAAACTCATATCGTACAAATTCTGTATTCTTATCTTCCTGAAAAAAGTACAAGAATTAACTCGTCATGATCATGCTTTGATCAATTGTCAATTGTGATGTTTTGTTTGCACTTACGTATTCTCCTCCATAAAGTGCTCCATCAAGTTGTATTCTAGTGTAAACGTCACCGTTTCCATCGTCTGCCTTTTGATATTTGTAACGGAAGCCTCCTGCTGATTGAATAAATGGCAAGGAATGAATCGGAACAGGCTCTGCAAATGGCAATCCAACTCCCAAGTCGAAAAGGTACTTTTCGTTGGAAGAAAATTCCACAATGCATATAACATGATTGTTGGGGTCGTTCCCGGGTCCATGAACAAAGCCTGATATCACGTAGGACTTGAAGCCAAGAGCCTTGAGTAGAATGGTAAGGAAAGAATTTTGAGTTATGCAAACACCTGCCTTTCCACTTAGACCGGAAGCAATTACATCAACGTCTGTTGGAACACGGCGTTCATCCGAAGGAGTTGAGGACATGTAAATGTTCTAAGAAATGTTCCTGGACCTTAGCACATGTTTAAAGTGTACCATTTTCATTTAACGTGCAATGGTGCAATGTAAACTTACATGAAAATATAAATGATGAGCGTAATATCGGACCAGCGTGCTAAGAAATTCTAGTTTACTTTTTAAAAGTATTTCCTTCCAATTTTTATATCCTAGAGTATTCTCGAGAAAACCCTCAGCTTCTAAAGTTGAAATCATTTTTTTAAAATTTAAAATAAAAACTGGACACGAACTAGAAACGTCAGGACTGCAAATAGTTGTTGTGGTCAGTAAAATTAGATTTGGATTGAATCCAGCTACGCATATACAAAAGAAGGTTGAGTTGAATAATTGTTGGATGGAATTATACTTTCTTGTGAAGAAGCCACGTCAAAAAACGGGACACGAAGATTCATGGTTGGGGAACCGAAAACTATTACAGCCAATTATCACACCACACAATTGTGCACATTTTGCTTCAGAATATGTAATTACAAAATAATACTTCAAAATATTTTCAGCAGCGACAACAACAGGAGCAACACATAATAATTGCCTCTAGAAATTACTTATGTACTTTCTTGTCAACTTTAATGACAAATTAAAAAAGAGGATAGGGTATAAAATGATCAGATGTCCGCATTATTCAAAGACCAAGCCTCTGATTGGAGTGACCTTGAAACTTTTTTGCTGTTAAAGAAGGTGAGAATGCTTTAAACGCATACATAGCAGTATCAAGTACAGCAGTACTTGTTAGTATTAGCAGTGCAGTGGCAACCTGTTCAATTGCTTTCTGCTTTCGTTCGGGACGCGCACATGTAGCTTGGATTGATTGTAAAATAGTATTCGTTAATAAATATCTTGTTTGAGTTTGCTTCGCTTCTATTGACTGATATTAATTGCATTTCATTAATTATATAGTAATGGTTTTCAGCGAAAATTTCCCTTCCAGCAGTTTACATTTTTTCGCATTTTGCCCCACATAACAATTACCCTAAAACGTTGAACATTAACATTATTATTATTACAATTTTTTTGGCATACTATTCATTATTCATCTTGTGGTGTGGTATCAATCATGCTGCAAAAGTAGGATCAATGATCCTGGATCATGTTAAATATGAAGTTTATTTATTTCATGGTATGTATTAGTATAATTATATTTGAAATGCGTGACTTTCACCTTCTTTATTGGCTGTGAAAATTTACATGATTTTCAGTCTACATACAGTTTGATGCAATATGTAGTTGTACAAGAAGCAAATAAATTACTTTCAAGAAAATCGTTCAATTTATTTATTAAAACTTATTACGGTACCACAAACTAGAATTTATTATTGTGCTACCATATTACGAAAATAATTGTATTGTATTAGATGCAACAAATCTCACGTTATGTTTGCTAATGGTTAGAAGATGATACTTTTGACTTTTGAGTCTGTTTAATCAATTGTGGAATCAGGAGCCGGGATTAGAGAAGATAAAATATTGAAAATAAATGAGATCCAGCCATCGTAATATTGAGTGCTCAAGTGATGTGAATATATCATAAAATAAATTTTATTTGCATTTGTTGTATGGAGAATGATGCTTGAAAGAATTTGTTCAAGAAGAATGGATAATACTTCCCATAATATAATCTTATGTTTCATAATAGACTATAGAGACATATCTACCTTGACGTTTCATGGTATGTAATAGTATGTATCCAGAGAATATTCTCTGTATCTATCTATGGTAACTGTATTGTACTTGCACAGTGACATTTAAGTGGGTACCCTAGTCTTAATGAAGAGTTTAGGAAAATGGTTTCAGGAAAAGACTAAAGACAGAACTAGTACATTTATTTGGTGAACAGTACTAGGTAATTAAACACTTCAACCTAATCTGAATGATATGTAAAATTTACGCATTTCTAAAACTCATGAGACTGCAATAGTGATAGATAACAAACAACACAATACTGAAAACGATGCCGAATGAAGTAACAACATGTTTTCTTAGTTTTCTTTTGTATAATTTGCCTGCCCACACCCAATAACATTTATTTGACTCCATCGTCATTAGACCAAAACAGGAAAATGTCGATATCAATTGTTTTGCAATGAAACTGGAGAGCTAATGATAGTAGGTATTTATACATAATTTCACAAAGTTTTGGTACAGAAGCCAAAGTCGATTCATCATGTAAAATGCTAATTAGAATTTCAAAGCAATTAAGCAATTATAAGCCTTAGTATTGCTACGGATTTAGTAAAACGGATAATATTTATACATGTAGACATATAACACTTTTGTCGTCTGTTGTAAGTATAAAAGAAATTATCGAAAGTTGAGTGCGAGGTTGTTAGTGATCAGAATCAGTTTATCACTCATCAGTGTTCAAAAAACGTAGGTATACTTACCATGCAACGTATCTACACTTACAAACTATGTAAAATAAAACGTTCACTTGCATTTAATATCGTGTAGGTAGATCGCGGTGTCATGCAATTCAAGTAGGTATTACATTATAGAAGCTGTAATCTCGACAAACTTCCAACTGTATTACTCTCATCATCTCATGAGAAGCTAGCTTGTTTGTTCCAGCTCCAGTGAAAGAGAGAAAAATGAAGAAAGATGAACAAAATATGATGTCATTCTCTGTACTTGTTCGTTAGCTTGTCTTTTTTCGTTGTGTTAAGCATCACCACAAATAACGTACTCGTGTATGTATGTATCTACTTTCTGTCAACTTCGTTACGTACCGTTAATTCCATATTACCTAACCTATATTACGTTTCACTTTCTGTCGCTCAAAATATTGAAGTCGAGTCAAAATTCCCAATTTTTCTGAGAGTACTCAGAGAGCAGAGACTCAGTGTTTTTTGATGCATACACTATCATATATATAGTAACTCAATGCAATGTCGAGTATACTGTTGTGTGGTGTGTAGAGAGCCGATATAGAATTTTAGACAAGAAGCAGGAAAAGAGAAACAAGAAAGAAACGAAACAAAGTGCATTTTCTCTGAAAATACGCACGTTCAAAGAACACGAGTACGAGTTGGTTCTTCTGATGCTGGTTGGTAGTAAGTGGCTGCTCGCTCGCAGATTTTTTTTACGTAATAAACATTTAGTTTTAATGAAATAAAATCTGACTCACATCATTATCCTCCTCAGAAGAGCAGAGAGACGAAAGCTTGTACCAATTCGATGGCAAGAAGCGTAATAAATAGTAGTGCGTACATACATGGTGTACACATAGTGCATGTAAAAACCTGGAGGAATTGAACTCGAAAGTTGAGTGAGTGAGGGAGTCAAATGCCGAAAAGAAATTGGCAAGGCAGCAAAGTTGCAAAAGTTCCATTCCTTTTGTCAAGTAAACAAAAATCAGTTTTTGGAACAACAACAATCAGTTGTGGAAATTGAAAAAGCGAACATTCCACGATTCCAGTCCAGACTCCAGTGTAGTAAGCAGAAGGCGAGGGATTAAATCAACGAACAAAAGATTTCTCCTTGATGGCTTAGCCTTGAGTTCTCTTTCTCTGGCCGTGTGTGACTGATTAATGACCGTTATACTGTGGTGAGTGGACTTTAAAAGTATATGTATGTATTTAGAAATTCGAGCTTATAAAAGTTGACTGCGCTGAACTAAAGGTGCGACATTCTTTGTTTCTGTTAGCGTAAAATAATCGTTCTTGATGTGGTGAGTGACTGTTACTGTTGTTCGAAAATGCATGTTTGCTTAATTGTTAGAGTAGAGATGAGAGAAGCATGTTCAACATTTAGTCTCGTTCTACTTTTAAGACTTGGTTCTGCTCCAGAGGTTGGAGGTTATAAAGATAATAACCCATAGATTAAGGGTTTACTTGCAATAAGCCAAAGTGCCATGATTTATAGTTGCCTAAAAATTTGATCGTTAGGTTTGTAATACATTGGGCTTCTAAAATATGTCAGCTGCTTACTGCTTATTTCTTTTGAAAGACAATGATTAGACAGCATTTAACAGTAATGATGTTTACTAGAGTCAACTGTAGACATATATTTGAAAGCCTAATTGATTATAATGAACTGCTGGCAATTTTTTTGCCGACTTTTGCTAGTGTTATTTATTACTTTTTAAATTCCAGATTCTATGTGATACCAATATAAATACTTTGAATAGCATCACCGTTGGGGCAGACTCTGCACAAAATCGAAAACTTGAGTCCCGCAAAGAACATGGGCTTCTCTTGTTGTGCATGCCGTAAACCTTTTGAGGGTATTCCCCCTTCTGAAAAAGGAGGTGGTGATTATCGAGACCAGGCTGCAGAACAGCCTGTATCTGCAATTGTGAAGTGCGGTCATCTTTTCCACACGGATTGTCTTCAAAAAAATTTTCAGTCTCAATCTGGAAATGGTAATGTAAAAAGATTAAGCTGGTTATTGGTCTTAGTTATTGTGTCGTTATTTTCATTTTTTATGGAATTTTGTTTTCTTTGTTCATCTAACTTTTGACATCTAGCATGGATTCCCAAATCTTGTCCGGCTTGTGGTAATGTGGTTACTGCCCATGATGTGATTCGGGTTCATGCATGCCCAATTGATGCTCGATCCACTCAACGTCCTCGCATAGAGGAAGTAATGTTGGAGAAAAAGAAATTAATGGATAATTACGAGTGTTTGCATAAAAGATTCGAGATGCTGCGTGTTCAAATTGGCGAGAAGAATGCCGACATTGAAACCATCAAGTATTGCATTTACAATCTCAAAGTAGTTTACCAATTTCATTGTCATTGTTTCTACACACAAAACTTTAAACTCAACTGTATTGAACTGAAATTTCAGGAGGCAGAAAGACGAACTGGGATTACGGTTGGATCAGGTGTGTCGGTTGAATTCTATCCACAAAGCAGACATAGAACGCTACAAGACAGAAATAGATAAATTAAAGAATATAATAATGTAAGTGGAAATTGTTTTTGAACTTTTTGAAAAATGAAAGTTTTACTAGCTACTGCATGGACTTGTTGGACTTGTGCAAGTCATAGATTGTCAGTTTTGTTTTTCATGCTATTTTACCCATTTACAGAACACTTACGGGCAAATTAACTGGTATTACTGGTAATGATTATACCATAAATGAATTATACGGTCCTGCTCCCGGTTCCAATAATGGAATGAACGTCAATTGTCGACTGGAGTACACTGATGAGTTACAAAGAATGGCCGTATACGATGCAACTGCAACCCTGTCTCACAGCATAGTAAACGGGTCGCTAGAAAAGTCCACTCATCATCATCCCCCTGGATTTATGTATCGAATGCCGTTTCCATTGGAAAATGGATCTGATGGTCAAGATTCTGACCGTGGAAGTCAAGCGTTGGGGGGTAGTCCGGAAATACAAAAGATATTTGAAAATGCAACAGCACCAATACCGGTACCTGGAAATGAAGTCATAATTATACCTTCGGGAAACAATCCCCAACATATGCGTTTTTTTGCAACGGATGTTCAAGTTGGAAATTACGACTACGATACCAACAACAACAACAACTCCGGATTCGGGAAGAAGATAGACGACCCCTTTACAAAACAGTCTAGTAATGATTTTATTTCCAAAGAGAATGCCCCTTTATCTGTAGGTGGCAAATATCCGTCCATAACTGCACCCAAATTAGTTACAGAGAAGAAGGAAGCTTATCCTATGTCTAGTTCAAAGAAAGTAGACAAGATGGGAATTGATTTTGGTGAAGGTAAATCGTTATAAATAATTAATTAAAGTATAAATAATAAATGGATAATAAAATAAAAATGGTATGGACTTTAAGTAGTTGCTTTAAAATTAAATAGTTGATGATGCTGTTGGTAAATGGCATGAAAAAAAGAGTCGGCGACGTAATAGTAGTAAGAGTAGTGGGACTACTGGCCCAAGGGAAAGGAACTCTGGAAAATATGATCATTTGTCAGACAAGAAGTTACTGTATGGCTCTTTTTCATGTCCAACTTGCAATGCCAAGTGGGGTTCGTCACAAAGTGTGCTAAATACGCCTCAAACTTGCCGAATTTGCAAAACTGAAGTTCATCCACATGAGCAGGTATAATATTGCAGTGTGCATGGCTTTTTTGTATTTATTTTTTTTTGGATTTATATCCTGATATTTTAATTTTATTATTTCTTCAGGGTCCTATTCTCTCGCGAAGGGCACTGGAAATGAGCAAGCAAGTTTCTAATAATGCATCATCAAAGGTTTCTGTTAAAGAAAGAAAGAAGTTATAAACCACTACTGCGACTTAATTTTTTTTATTTGATTAAGTGCGTAGGTTTTTTACGACGAATGTATTTTATTAATGCACACAGATGGGGTTAGATGGTGGCGAGAATTATCATAATAATTAGTGGTTTGATGAACAAAGAACCCTATACATTACTAGTACGTTAGTGGATTGGAAATTGCCATGTGGAGTGAGTACGATAAAATAAAATATTTTATCACAGCAATACTGATATCTAAACAACCGATCAAATTGAATTAGTTTTGATAAATTGTATTGTTAAACATTATTATATTTTTGTTACACTTTGTTTTGGCAATCTATTGTTGTTAATAATTTTATATGCTTTATGAGTTAAACGTTAGAAATTGTACTCACGTTTGATGTAGCGTTAAAAGATTCAAGGTAATTTAACTATGAACAGTTGGATTGATATACATAAGAGGATTTTATTGAGTATGAGATGATGTGATTAGGTTTTGGTTATTATTAATTTACCAACTGTTAGCTTAAAATATTAATAAAAGCTGAAATATATATGTATCTCCAAAAAACTGGAATCTTGCGATACTATGTACAAACAAATGTTTCGATATGTGTCGCCATTATTTCTGTAACTTGATTTGCAGGAAATATTGCTAAAGAGTTACTGACTGGAGTTTACTAATATCTTCATAATATGTTGTTGACAATAATATTAGTTTTAGTCGTAGACAAAAATTTTTTCTAGACAATTTATATATGAACATGACATTATGTAGTATGAAAGTAAAATTTTGATGAAATGTGCTGAGTTTGCAACTATATTTCAGTTACCGTACACTGTTAGGTAATGTAGAAATCATTAACTAAACTTGAAAAAATTGTTGAAATAAAGTACAAAGAAACATAAATTGAATTTCAGAAGTAAACGATAGTATCTTAATTTTTATATTTTTTGATTTACACAAAATACAAACGATTCTTGCTTTAAAGAGAAACCAAATTATCGACTACAATTCATTTTAAAGTTTTCAATAGTCCTAAGTAAGATGCACAGAAATGGTATTATTATTGTAAATTAACACAATTACACTTAAACACTACGCTAGAGGAAATTACGAATGTGTTGTGTACTTTTACAGACGCTTTCGACGTTAAGATCAGTTGCTGAGAGCTTCACCTGCAGCCATTACTTTTGCTTGTGCTCTCACGCGTTTCTCGTACTCCAATCTGTTTTGACTGTTATAAAAAAAAGTTAGTGAGTTTTATTTACAATTTGACAACTTCAATAGTAATGAGTAATAATATGTAACAAGTAACAAGAAAGTGCTTGCTAACCAATAAATAGTGTAAGCCTCAGCTTGGGCTGGATCCTTGATGTTAGGTTCATTTAATAAGTCTTGAATACCCAACAAGATCTGCTTGATAGTTATAGCAGGTCTCCAATCTTTTTCTTCGTCCAAAAGTGATAAGCAAACCGTTCCGGAGGGATACACGTTCGGGTGGAAAAGAGGAGGCTCAAACTTACACTTTGGCGGCGTAGCGGGATAGTCATCTTTGAAAATCATTCGTAACTTATACATTCCACCTTCCCACGGAGTCTGAAAATGGAGCAAACATTAACTTTATACTGACTTGTATTGTAACTAAAAAAACCTAAAATTGTTTAGCCGTTATTTTGCAAATATTCAAATACCCCTTTCTTCCCAGGAATCACACACTCCCAGTTCATCAGATTCAGAGTTCCATCATCTTTTTTGGTTGGTCTTGCCACGAATCCCTGTGTTTCACATTAAATAACCACAATAAGCTCAATTCAATCACAATGAAATACAACTGAAAATTCAATGAAAATCATTTACAAGTTTATACAAACAATAAACAAACAATACTGACAAGACACAATACTGACAAAAATTAAACTTACAAAAGGGTGGTCTTTTCTCCAAGCCTTCCGCTCCTCCGCTAATCTTGCTAAGGCGATCCCACTCATTACTAAAGCTAATTCGTTTCGACCTCAACGAAGACCGATGGTTGGTGGTGGTGCCCTAGTTGTTCACACCTGCAATAAAAAGAATATTATATAAATATTTTTAAATCTGATTATTAAATAACAATTTTATTTTCTAGTTCACACTTCACAATAATGTAATGATTGATTTCTAGTAGAAAATTTGAAAATATACAGAAATGCATTATACTAAGCCCCAAACGCGTAGCCCTCATCTTCAGCATTCAGTGCTTCATTTTTTACTACCGTCAACAACTGATTTGAAGATTGATTGGTCACGAGTCACAAACTCAGCAAAGTCTTTTAACGTTCGACAGTTTGCAATTAGCAAATGATAAATAAAACTAATTAGTTACCTTTGTGTGCTCAATTTCAAGTGTCAACCAGAATTTAACTGCTTGAAAATTTAATTTATTTATAATTTAAAAATTGAAGAATACAGTTTGGAAGAGATCGAGAAATATACCAAATACAAACTGCTAAACATACACAGCAGGATTTGTACTTGAACAAGAACAGGATAGTACCAAAGTTCTGACAAGGTGTTTTCGATAAAAAGAAGCGGCGTTGTGTATACACGACGTAGATTACAAATACAGATTTTCTTGTATTCACACCCGTTGAAACGACACTTGAGCCTGTACAACTACCGTGTTGGCACATTATTTCAGCTTACTGGTATACTAGACTACAAGTGGGTGGATACGTTGAAATACTTGACATGTAAGATGTACGCCCTACATGTAAACGTTACGTTACATACTTCGTTTCTAGATTCTCTATTTTGATCAAGCAAAAAAGCCAGCTTAGATGTATGTAAGCTTTGTATTTAAGATATGACGAGGAGCTTAAGCTTGTCTTGTCTGAGTCTCTGGAAGGTGGACAAGGACAGCAGCAGCAGATGCATTTATGAATGCATGTACAGTATTTTTGTCAGCTTTAGCGCGGTTCAACAGAATCAGAAAAATGTAGTTCAGAAAATTGCTTTGTTGCAAAAATTCCTTATAAATTATTACTTTTACAAAAAGTTATGAATTTTTAAAATGTTTTGCGTAACAATTATTTCATGGTTGATAAATTTTAATAATACAATTTCTTGTTTTTAAAATGGGTAGCTATTGAATATTGTTATTTTATTGATTTCTGTTCGCCTAATCATTTTGCTTTTGTATCTTTATTTGCTTGCAAACAGACGGTAAAACCATAATGTGATTCATTTTGATAATAAATGATTGACTCCTTTCTAATGGGGTTTTCTAATTTTAGTCAACAGCAAAATAAAACTTGCTGCGCAAAACACTAAGAATTGAAACAGTACGAGACAATAAAATCAATAAATGCAACATATTTTATGCTATTCAACTATGCAGTATATACATTTAAACTATTGAGAATATTATTTACGGCAAAGATGTCTTTTGTTAATTATTGTATTATTGAAATCTTTAAAAAAAATTAAAATCCTTCTTGGCATGCTTTCGTTGTCAGTACTTTGTGTGGCGATTGGCGAAGGTGAGTATGTTATGACATGAACCACAGACTGAAAACTTACTAGCTGCCTCATAGATGGTGTGAACGTCTCATTAAGCGACACCGCTGGTGGCTTTCTAATATAAGTATTTTATCTACGTGTCGAAGGGAATTTAAAAGTAAATTAAAAGTCGACAAGGATTGGGTAAATTATGACAATTTTTAATGTAGGAATAAAAATAATTAAATCGGATAATCTATTACATGAAAATCAGGGCTGCAATCTACAGTACAACGGAACTTGGGATATATGAAAAGTCCTAGGTTGTATTAAACAAACATGTATTCTGCCTGGGGTATCATAAAACAAATTAAAAGACGAGTAAATGTACATTCTTGATTCTTCTCCATAGTATAGTTCATGTCATGACGTTTCGGTTTGAAAATTTTGATAAAACTATGCAATTTATCTTTTTAATTCTCATGTGTAATATTACCCACCAATCACCACAGTTGTGCATTTCACTTGTCCTTTTACTTAAACTTGCAAAAAATACCGCACAGGACATTACTGCCACTACTACGACAAAACTGTTTGTGGACTAAGATAGTTTGTTGTAAGTAATATAAACTATAAGTTTTATTAAAATATAAGTTTAAATAAAGTTTTCCTCTTCCCAGTAATATAATATATTTTATTTACAATACAAAAAATCGATTTTGATATACTAGATATAATTGTTATTTTTGCACTATACGTACATTGCACAGGATGTGATGGTTTACCAGTCAAACCACTTGACCGTTCTTAAAAAACAAAATAAAAATGGATTACTTGCTCCATTTTTTCGGATAATCAATTTGTTGAAAATTATCAAGCAAATTTTGTTTTGAAATTGAATTTTTTTAATGTGAACTGTGGACGCAAAACATAAAAACTAATAGTGTTCAAGTGTGATTTGTTTTTAATTTTTCAAAATGACGGTCATTAATTTGACACTGATTTTTGTAGTTGTAGTCCTTCTAGCTATGTTAGTTTTCCCTGAGGCATCGGCCAACGGCTCATCGTTGCCTCGAGCATCTGTAACTGTAACTTCTAAACCTTTTCGAATATGCAATACCAACGACGACATTTCTAACTTGTATTGCACTTGTAATGAGCAAGTTGTAAGTTGTGATTTTTCCAAACTTACAATGAAGAACACGAAAAATGGCAACATTAGCAATGGTCTGCAATCTACCGAGCATGTAGAGCTGGTTGTATTTGGTTTTCAACTACCAACGAACGCGTCGCGCTTCTGCATATGCAATTCCCCTTCAAATGTCCATTTGACTTTTTCTGCGAATAAATTTCTTTCTCAAGATATAAAAAATAATTTTCAAAGGTTTGATTTATTCAACCTCAAAGGAGATACTTCTTTCAAGGGAGGCTTCAATCTCAACTTTCATGGAGATCTGTACATTTCCAATGTAAATTACATACCAGAAATAGCACAAAATGAGTTTGGACGTGGAAGTGACAATCCCATTTTCGACGTTCAAGACAAAGAATGCTGCTCTCCAATAAAAGTTAATCAAAATCATGAAAAGCCAGTTTTGTTTATAGAGAATTCGACAATTGACCACGTTCGGTCCCGTGGATTGGATGATGAGCATTTGTGGAGAACAGTTATTCTCAAGTCTAGCCTATTTAACAAAGTGGATCAATATGGCATTAATTTCAACAGCTTTAATGGTGGCAGTAATATCGCTATACTTAAAGTAACGTTTAAAAATGTCTCAGCACTGGGTTTATTATTCCACGATACTGCAAATCTACTTATGGCCAAAAATGAATTTTTTTATTATTCGAATGGTGTTCACAGTGTTGGTGTTCATCCCTATTTCTTTAGAAGTGCATCTCGATTAAATAATTCAAATATAATTTTAATGAACAATGTGTTTTNTGAATTTTTTTATTATTCGAATGGTGTTCACAGTGTTGGTGTTCATCCCTATTTCTTTAGAAGTGCATCTCGATTAAATAATTCAAATATAATTTTAATGAACAATGTGTTTTGGAATACTGTGGAACTCGATGTAGATGCAAATCATGTGGTGAGTTGGTATAATTTCTTTGATTTATGGGATAGAGTGACATTCGAAACAATGAAGCGTACAGTTTTTGAGAAGGACACTTTTACCGGCAACCCCGGTCGCACGGTTTCCTTTAGGTATAATATAATAGCTTGGTCACAATTAAAAGAAAATTCTTTAGACTTTGGACGTAATAGCACGGCGTTTCTATCGGATAATGTTCTGGGAACGTGCAATTGTTCCACAAACATGAATGCTGATAAAATGGCGAAACCAGAACTTAACTGGTGCTACTCTGGAAGTGTTCCTAAAGGAAATGGAAAATGTTCAATAAAATTAGACGCAGCCATAAATCAGTGTAAAAAGTCACAATCTGTAGATTTCCAGCATCTATGTGAGGATAAACAAATATCCCAACCAGCATTCCCCGGAGTCGGTGCAAATTTGACGCAAGAAGTTGGAGAAATGCGTATCAACTCAACTTTCTTAACAAGAATCGTATAACCGTATAGTTTACTTAATTTTACTCTTGATTATTTTACTAACAATTCTAAATTTTTTACTCGATTTAATTTTATTTACAGGTAGAAGAATTTAATTCCATGTTTGGAGTCAACCGTTTAACTGCATTAAAGAAAATTTTGAAGCCCGTCAAAGATGATTCACCTGTCGTTGCCGACGAAGATGATTTTCATGCTGTAGATCAAGAAGACGAAAATCCAGGTATCACGATCAAGCCAGTTAACAAGGGAAAATCAAAAAAACCTGCCACTGATAAGAAGCGTTCCGAACAGGAGCAGAAAACTTTTGTAGTCCCAGTCATAATCACTTTGACTGTTACAGCCTTTGTTGGTATTCTAGGATTTTTCATCTACAAGAATAAAAACCGATTATTACGTCGTTTTAGCCATAATGGACTGCACGATGAAAGCTACAGTCAGATGAGCTGAAACCGAGAAAGTACATGTAAAAAGGGACTTGGTTTGTCAAGTGGGGCATTATGACGTATCAAATTTGTAAATTGATTGTAATGCTTTTCATTTTTAAATTTTCTGTATTAATGAATTTTGAAGTTGGGGGATGGATTCTATGCTCAAAAGTTTTGACGTGTCTGCTTCTGCTACAAGGAATGGATATGATCTAAATAATCGAATGCAACCTCCCAATAGAATATATAATCTCTTTTAATAATAAAAACCTTAATTGTATTAGATTTACTTTAAAACATTTACTGTTGTAACTACTAGCAGACCATACTGTTTAGTATAATATTATGCCAAAACAATGTATAGGCACATTAATTCTAGTGACAATAATTTGTTAAATTAATACTGATTTTTTATTCTTAAAAACAAGTAAATATTTTGTTTGCTTTTTTTCTCGTGTACATTTCTCATTCATTTGGTATCCCAACTTTCATAAGCAAATGGCGAACATCAATAATTAAATATGCATCGTAGTAAACGAACTACTTCTTGGTCCACTTGCATTGTATTATTTTTATATCTAAGACACGGTTTGTCAGTTTTTGCTTTATCTACTTTTTAACGTCACTGCTTTGTATCATCTTGTATGCTTATCATGTTCCCACAATTTTCCGTTTTCCTTGTATCTCTTCTTCTAGAGTTATATGTTTGTATCATGATGAGTCATTCACTTGCCACATAAACCATTGGAGCTAGTCATACTGCCAAATTATGTAAACGTTTCCAATTTTTTCTGTAAGCATTTATGATACTGTACTTGCTACAGTGCAGCAAAAACTAGTAAATAGTAAATGTTGTAAACTAAGCATACGCATATTATGTAGGTATTTTCTATTGATGCTGTAATTTGTAGCTTGTGTTGTTTGACAGATATGGATTTGTTTTGTAGTGATGAGATCCCAAGATATAACTTTGACTCTACAGTCAAACATTTTCAGTGATAGGCACTAAAGAAAGCGCTGAAATGGAAGTTGCTGCAAGATTGTACAACAGCTTGTCATTTTAAACTTTGCCCTCTGTTTGAACACCGTAGTATGTAGTGCTTTCTTAATGTTTGTCTGGTCATGGTGAATAGATAACATACCAATAAGACTGAAATGACATTATACAATGATGACATAAATGATAAATTTAAATATATAATAGCAAGTCACACTTGCTCTAAAACAAGAAGTGTGTATTACTTCGTTTTGAACGTTTATTAATCAAGATGGGTTTTTTCATTTATGAAAAATGACCATTTGCATTCAACTTGTGATTTCATTCATTCGCACCGAAACGTCAAAAAATCATAGTGGGTCCACTCAACGTTTCAAATGTTGATTTTTAAAGATCTCATCAACTTAATCCGAGATTACCTCGCATGTACATCAAAATTGTGAGGATAAGTTAATTAAAAAGTACATTTCTACTCGTTGGTGCTGACCAAAATTTAGGTACGTTGCGCAAATTATTTTATGGCTTGTAACTTGATGTGAGGAGTATATATACATATATTCTCTCACTTGCAAGATATTATCAAATGCAATAATAATTTCCCATGTGAAGCCTGTACGTTGCTAATTCTGGTTTTATAAAGCAATAAACATTATATGAATGCACAACAATATAATTCTCATACATTTCGCTTCATATCAACTTCTGACGTTCATCACCGGATCACCTTTTTAAAAAATTCCAACTTGAGAGTTTGAGGCCTGACCATCAGATTCTTTCTTAAAAACTAAGCCGACAACTTTCCCAGTTGCCTTTTTCTTCGCTTGCTCACCTCTTTGCTGCACTCACAATCAAACATCATCTTCCTAGAAAATTGCAAGTTTTACTACAGGCAACTGGTTTAGTTACCATGCGGTGCGGTGTGATGATGATGATGATGATGCCCACATTAGTGAATGTGATAATGGCATGTAAAATGAACCTAGATTTTGAATTACTAAAATGCATCTTTTTTCGTCTTTTATGCTGAGCTTGGGGTTGTTTGACTCACTACTTGCTGTACGGCAGCAGCGCAGTGTAGTGCATTGCCTTTCTTTTTTCTTTTTGTACACTTGCTTGTATTGCTTGCATCCGAATCAAATGACAGGGTAGAGTTTATTGCAAGAGAACAAAAAATTATGTTATGATGAGTTATACGAAAAATTACAGAGATTTTCTTGAGTCAGTCTTATGTAACTTTTGTTCACTCCAAGAACCCAATGACATGTACATATATGATAATCCAGCCTGAATATCCTACAGGCTGCGTTAGCTTTACCCATGTAAACATGAATCCAACTTACATTACTTAATTTTAAAACACTGGATAGCTAGAGCTACAATGTCAAGTAAATATATAGTAGCAATTCTATTCCAGAACCACCCACTTACTCACAACAGTCCATCCCTGATAAATAGCGCTTATGATAATTAATTTTTCAGCGCAGTATAGTACGTACAATAATGAGCTTCTTTTGACTCACTCACAGTTAAATGCACTGATTGAGAATGGACAAGTATTATCAGGACGATGATACCATGTAAATGCATGTAAGTATTCAGCACAAAGGTAATGGTTTATCATCAGAAAAAGTGAATAGAGCTTATCTGTGGTCACCGCACTACTCCTGTTGCGCTGCTAGGTCGATATGCGTCCTCTTAACTTGTTGTATGCGATGCGCTGCACCATGATGACATGCATATAGTGCAATAAAGTATTATTATACTGACATTTTAGTCCGAAGCTTCTGCCTTGAATTGATTTCATACGTGTTCTGTCTATACTTTAAAGAGTAATATACTCATCTTGCATTGTTATATCATAACACAAGAGCAGTAAATGTTATTATAAGGTAGAAACAGTATTTATTATGCTGAGCATCATGAAAGATTCTGAATGGATTAGTTAGTGGAAGAAGGTTCTTTTTTTGTAGATGTGCAAACTTGCATACAAAAGAATATTTCTCAATGCATTACGTTGGAATACCACAACCACACTGCATTATTATTTACTTTATGCCAATCATATAACAGCAGAATGCCACACACTAAATAACATTTCAGCAGGGCTACTTACTCTTCTGTTGTACCATTCCATAACAAAAAAAATTCGCATGCAATTTTTAAACTGCACGTATATGTACATATCTTGGTGTATGTTTACACATAATATATTCATGTGCATTCTGTTCACTGTTTTTGCACCTTAATAACGTTGCCCTCGTCTCTGCACTTTGCTTTGACTATAACAGGAGCAATTTTTCCTTCTGTGTGTGAATGCATGGATTTGTGTGGAATCTCACTTAACAGGCATAACATTGCTGTACATATTACTATATGCAGTTTCAATGTAAGTACAACCAAGAGCTCACAATAATTGTTACCAAATCTGCTTCCTTATCCTTTACAAATGATGAAAAAACAATTTTTTGGATACAGTATTGCCCTTGCCACTTGGTCATAGGGACAAATCGTGCACTCTATACAACAACGCTAGCAACATGAATGATCTCGCACCTTTAACTAAATACGGCTGCTTCTCCACTTCTCTCTACTTCTTCGTAGTTTTACATTTCGCTCTTTGCTTTAAATGCAGTTTAGGGAGCAAGATAAAAAACAACGTTTGAAAAGCTCATTCATGTTGTTGTGCCAGCATACATACCAGCAATGAGTAAGAGATGGGAATATGGGATATTATGTGTTGATGCAAAAAAAGTTAGCTGGATTTACCATGCATTATTATTATTATTATTATTATCATCATCAACTGCATGCTCTTTTAAGTTCTTATTCCTTCTATTGCCATTTCTCTTCTTTACTATATTTACTACTACCATAATAATATGTCCTTTTCCAACTGTATATATTATACAGATTTGCAGCCAGATAGCGTATATGTGTACAAGTTGTCGGTATATGAGTTCATGCCGTACACATCTATCACTCTATATGTGCATATGGAGGGCTGATATTTTAAGTACCTACTGATACAAATGCAATAATAATAGTTCTGGCTGCCTCTCTAGCTTAAATAAGCCTTTTTCTGTTGTTCTTACGGCTTTCCCATTACTGGCAACTGAGGAGCCTCTGATACTCGCTGTGTGAGATGAGATGTGTGATGTGTGTGTTCCTCTGTTGACTCCTGTAAAGTAAACTGAAGACGCAAGGAACAGCGGAGAGAGATGCGCATATAGATATATAGGTAATAGTTAAAAGTAGTAAACTACGTTAAGTTCCTCCCTGGTTTTATCATGCCTAATGGCTGTGGAGCCAGGCTAGGCCAGTCAGCCAGGCCATAAGAAAGCTTGCAAATTTTCAGAGGGTTCGCAGAGTGGTTTTTGCTTGTGATATGATGGCAGTTTCAGCAGCAGTCTCCTGCCTAATTTTCCATACAAGTTGAAAACAGGCATATCCTCATCTTTGCTAAAAGTGCAGTGTGTCGTGTGTGAAGCGGATTGTATAGATGAAACTCGAAAAAGGAAAAGAAAGACGAACGTGTGTGATTATTATTATGTAGGTGACATGCAAACAGAAATACTACTGTATAGAGAAACAGCAGAACGGTGAGTTCCAGCTCTGTAGTTTGGCTCAATCAAGTACTTAAAAAAGTGCAAGTGACGGAGGCAAGTCGTGTGGTGGTGGAAAAGAGAGTTGCCGTGCAAGAGAGAAAGGGTGAGTCCTCAATCCACTTGGATTACGGTTTTTTGATATTTTCTAAACTTTTATTCAACAAGGCAGGCAAACCCTTGCCTACCAAGCAACAGCAACGGAGATGCATACGGAGTGTGTAAATTCAGTCTTTTGCTCTTTAAAAGAACCGTGGTGCATGCCACTGCCAAGTAAGTTGTGCTGTGCAAGTTACAATGTAGTGAGAAGTCGAGATCATCCCCGGTGGTGACTTTGTATGTATATACATGGTATTCTTGCCATCTTCAGATATTCACCCTGCTTTGCTTTTACCACGACGTTTTCCTACACATTTCCTACTTTCTCTTCCGTTCTTTTGCATTTCTTTACGTAAAGCACGCTTGGGGGTTTTTAAACATGAAGCATTGTCATTAACTTTCTCATTTCGGTCAAAAACGATATCTACTTTATAATAATATGCTCACTTTTTAAAAGTGGAAGAAAATAGTGGTCTGAAATGAAAATAAATGTATGGACGCTTGCAACCTCATATTTAAGATGTTGGTTGTCTCAAAGCGCCCCAATTGATTGCTCCAGCGGAACTTGATAAGTTTATATTATTTTGTAAACTTCTTTCAAAACTTTTCTTTACTTCCAGTTCAGCACTTAAAAGTATTTCATTTCCTCCGGTTTCTTGATCAAGGCGAAAACATTTTATTGCTTCATTATTTCAGACTAGACACGTAGTCTAGACTTTCTTTGTCGATTCAAAGAGCGGTTTCCCATTTACTTGCTTACTTAATATTGCCAATATTTTACAATAGTAATTACTTACTAATTGCATTACAAAATATTGCACATGTTAAATTGCTACAATTACGCACGTATTCAATAACAAGAAGCATTTACTGTTATTATCTTGTTTTATGATATTTAACAGAAAAAATGTCCTAGTCAAGTTACATTCTTGCATAATATGGAATATGTTTATCTTCTAGAGCAAATAAAAATTAAAAGCAAAACACACCTACAACAAAGTTTTCGTTGTATTGGCCACAAATATATAATATCAAGAACGTGCCTACGACATCATGAAATTTAAAATGGTCTGTTAATCATGTACTTTTTAATATACCTTCTCGAAGGTTTACCTGTAGACAAAGTTGTATATTGATTTGATAAGCAAATGAGTACACACCCCCCTTTAGGTACAAGACAAAGAGATAAACTTTCATTACTACTACTACCTTATTTACTTGCTGCAACTACATACGTGTTCAAGGCATCTAACAATTTTAGTCAGGATTCTCATGAGATTGCAAATGCATCTCTGCTAGCGTAAAGCAAGTATACATAGAACAATTACTAATGAAACATGATTACAGGAATAATGAAACAGTATTGCTGTGAGGTCGAAACAAAACTAATCATACATTTTGTAAAGTCAGTGACTGAGTGTTCAGTAAGATGCTTGCGATACCTGAGCGGAACAACTTTATCGCAAACTCTATATACTGTGCAGATATTTGTATACTATGCGGCATGCGGATTATTTACCACATTCGCTACGAAACAAAGTAATACATATGTTATTTATTTAGGATGCTCATTTCTCACTCCATTAAATTAGATGAACAACCATAGACAAAAATAATAAATAACAATAAAATAGTTACAAGGCTGGTTTGCATGTTTTTTTAACCTGACAATCGGCTTAGCAGAATGAGATGTAAAGCTTGATATTGCAAAAATAATATCTTTAAATAAAATTGCACCAAACGAAACCATTGAGAACAAGATGTTTGTAGATAAAACATACAACACACGCCTACAGTCTTTTCCTACAACAGATATGTAATTCTTGTAAAAAGATATTTTGAAAAAAATCTTTCCTTGTATCAGGAAATTTTTGACAAGATCAATAGGAACCTCAACTACATCAAACCAATGCAGTGCAATAACACACGGAATGAAAATCTGATGTAATAGTGCACCTTGATAAATACGGCAGTCATAATCAGGACATCGGTCTGCGTTGTTGTGTTGGTTGATGCAGTTGTTCTATAATGCCTAAGTGCATATGTATGCATCTTGCAAGGTAGGGGTCTTTTCAAGCACAACTTACGAAAACTATGGCAGATGCAGGGGTAGGAGAGTGTGTTTTAACCCTCCTGTGCAAAAGGGATTTCGATAAGTTTTAAATCTAGATTAAATACGCACATGTTTCTCTAAAATGGATGTATGCATTTTTAAATACACAATGTATAAAATCTTTTTGTAGTGTCATTTGCATCTACTACAAATGTGGTAATAAATCTGCTAAACGGGGAAGCCAAATATATTGCAGTTTGAAAAGAGAAACCAGTTTTCTGCACAAAATCTCTGCTGTAGTCAATGTCAAAGTAAGTTCAACAAGAACGAAAAACCACTACTGACTATATGTGGTCATCGTCGTCGCTGAAAAAGATGAATGCATGTAATTTTTCTAAACTTGAGGGATTACATTTTAGCATTCTTTTTTCTTCTGTTGATACTTTTACCATCACAGAGGTTGTCATCATGATCCAACTCCAAAATAATCCCTGCAGTTTGCATTCAAAGTAAGATTCGGGAGAAGTTGGTTGATTGATGAGATAGCTAAATATACCTAGTCATATACTTGAGGCACCAACATTAGATATTCAATCAAATACATTTACAACAACTCTTTTTTTTCTTCATAACGAAAATTTAGCGACAATCAGCATCGGCAGTAGCGTTTACTGCTCGTCTGCTGTTGAGGAAGGTATTCTACTCCAGAGCAAAAACTGGTATTCCTTGTATGCCTACACTGATCGAATGTAATTAGTAATTATTGGCTGTGTTACACGTTACTTTTGTGTGCACGTTGCAGGACACTTTGCCAAGTTTGTATGTTTGATGAATGTTGTTACAGTACTCAACACTTCCAAAATGACTAATGGCTGATATAGTTAGTTAAACGTATTGTTGTAGAGGAGTTGGATCATGAAAAATTAAATTTTGCCTTTTACTAACACGTATTATAGCACCAAAAGCGTCACAATCACGTTAAAACTATGTATATATAACAAAAATATCCATACTATATACATGGTCAAAATAATTTTCAAGTGCATAAAAAGCTATCAAAAGACAAGAAGAATCAAAAAAGAGAATAATATAATATGTCAATGACTCAGAAAAAATGAGATTTTATCAAATGCGAATAAACGAAGTGCAACGTGCAATCTTTTATGATTGACAGTGACAAAATTGCAGTGGCATTAAATCCGAAATCCAGTTCAGTAACTTTGCTTGCAGCAAAAAAAACGTTTTCTTTCGATTTAACACTATTATTGTTATCAAAGTACATAGAAATAACTAGTTTTAAACACAGCTTCGTTTTTCTCTTTCAAATCTGTTACAGCATAGAAATATATTTACTTGCACTCAATTTACACACTGATAATGGTACAGGTGGTTTATAGAGGTGAGCTTTTCGAACTCTTAAATTTTTTTTCTTTGCTTTTTCTAATCCGGAAACGTTAGCTTACATATTACTACTACCATTATTCCTTTCTGCACCGTGTTAAAAAAACAAAAAGTGTACACTGCATTTTTCACGCTTCCATCACAAATTGTTTCCCTTTGTCCTTTCTCTACTGACAATGTCTTTATGAGAAAACATGGTACAGTTTTGCACTAATGGTTTAGTTAACGTTATATATCGACATTGCAGTGATACTAGT
>JAHZMT010000144.1:0-11404 GCA_027743785.1 Sinhomidia bicolor
AATCGGATGATGAAGTGAAAAAAGTGTAATTTGATGGCTCGCAAGCAGGACCGCAGCATTCTTCGCAGAAGGCATGGACCCCTTTGAAGATCGGTGGAGATATAGCTTAAAACGTAGGGATTATTATGTTGAAAAGTAAAACTTGTTATGTAAAACCATGTTGAAGTTACATGCAATAGATTTTGTGAAAATTTGAAGTGAACAACCTACGTATAATCTTGTTCAAGTTTTTATATCGTTTTAGCAATAAAACATAATTTCTAACCCAATCAACTGAACGTTTAAAGACAAGAAACGTGGCTTGAAAATGTACTTTACACAGTAGATAGGTACGTTTTTATAATCAATATTAATTTAAGTCAGTCGAAAAGCGATGCTCAGTAATATGCCAAACAATGGTTAGTTATATAAAAACTGACCTATTTCGAGTAAATCATCAACATAAAATATATTCTGGTACCATGATCGAAAAGACAAAAGTTTAACCTTGTAATATCATTGAATGTAGAAATAAAATAAGTGAAGTCAGGTTGAGATCTAGGATCTAGACTATAATATGACAATTATCGATTATATAACGTAAACCAGACTCTGATTCCGGATGATGTTCTTGTTTTCGTTTAGTATAAATAGAGCAAATATCACAACTCATCATCAGTGCCAAAGTATTCCTTCCTCCAATAACAAAATATTATCATCACAACAATTTCTTGTGGTTCCCACAAAATCTAAACAATTCAAAATGTCCAAGTTGGTAAGTTCACACAGAAGAATTCAAAACTTTAAAAAAATCAATACAAAAAAATGTAAAAATTTCAAATACAAAATTTAATTCGATTAATAACAATTATTTCTTTATACCAAATTAGTTTGCTGTTCTTCTTCTTGTCGCAATGGTCATCGCCATTGCTGCTGCTGTTCCATACCCATCTGCTAACCCTGTACCAGTGGCAAGACCAATTGCCAACCCACAATATTTGACCTACGGATACTACTACGGATAAAATCATAATCTACCAAACGATTTATCATATGACTTGGAAAAAATTGGCTTTGTCAACGTATTTTAAAAATTAACAAACGCAAATATTCTCTTTTATAATGTCAAAATTCGGTGTAAATAAATTTTCTTACCTATTCAAGTATTTATTAATTTGAAATTCATGCTATTTTATTCAAAGTGCAATAATGTATTATAATACACATTTCAAACTTGAAAACCTTTGGTTGTTTGTGTTATCAATGTAATATTACGCTAATCTGTGCAAACCACATTTCCGAACATGCAATTGGTCAAATAGACGGATCCACTTATTTGCCACTGCAAAATGTTTCAAATTAAGGTTAATTTATATTCCAGCAGAGTAAATAATCAATTTCAGTAGGATTATAATGATCTTGTTTGTGTTATAGTACTGAGGATTTCATTCTCATACCCCATTTGTTCCCAAGTAGAACTGGACATCCTCCATGAAGTGATAGAGGATGCCTGTATCCACTTAACTTTAAGTTGTACCAAAAGACTGCAGAGCCCTTTATTGCCTTTACAGCTACTCCAAGTCTCGGAAACGCAGTTCCACCACCGAGTTCCACATCATTGAGCTGTAAAATATAAATTTTAAAAACTGTAGTAAAGCTTATATTATGTTAAACAATAAAATGATAAATTAGTTAAAACAATGTTGTAAAATCTACATAAAACATAAGGGTTGCAACACGGTCTCCTTTTTTAAGATCCTCTCGTTCTTCAGGGCTGTGGGTTGTCTGTGAAAAATATTTATTTACCTATCCATAATTTGTATTTTTTATAACACTATATTCAAGACTTGTCATTAACATTAATGAATTCGTACCGCTCGTTCAATTATACTATCAAAATGTGGCAAATAAAATCCTCCCACAGAACCGTAGCATGAAACTTGTAAATCCTCCGCAGAGTCTTGTAAATCATTCACCAGCCCTGTTACTCTTCTCACAGTATGTGGAATTTGACTGAGCACAGTGTCATTAGTATTTCGATCTTTAAGCCAAGCTACAGATGAGGTCCTTATACTAGAAATTTCTAATTTGGCATTTCCCACAACTTCTGAGCGTTTTAAAAGTGGATGGGCTACATTTTTAATATAATTTATCACGTTGTCCGAAATCAGATCGTAAATCTGAAGCACTGGTGGATTTTCGTGGTGCATTTCAACCTTCAGTGGACTGATAATATTATATGCGGAATTTGTGTGAGAGTACCAACAGCGCAAACTTTTTGATACATTTGGTGATAATAATTGTTCGCCTCTACACAAAGCCTTAAAATTGTGTTCGTCAAACACAGTAGCATATTTAAATCCTAGGTCATATTCTCTTAAAACTGGTGGTTTAAACATTTCAGGAATGTTTGTGAAAGTAGAGTTAACCAGATTCGAGAATAGATTTGCAGATTGGGTACTGAATTTTAAAAAACTCGTCATTGTGCTAAAACAATGCAATTAAAAATTTATCAATTTTTGCTTTTGTATTTACTACCGTATCATTACGAAAAAGTATATTTTTAAATTTGCACTTACCAAATTTCTCGAAACCAGCAAGTAACTTTTTAAAACATCCATTGGAAGAGAATCGTCTCCTTTAAGTACTTTTTCGTACGCAGCATACAACCATTCCAAGCCCGTTGCGTAACGTTGTTCATATGTGATAGCTCTGGCTCCAATAAATTGCATATCCGTTGCCTGCAGCTCACAGCCAGTTTTCGTTTCCAAAATCACTCCTTTACTCATCTAAATTGTTTAAAAAATGTGTAACTACCTACTTATATTTAAGTTTGGTTTTGCTTTTAAGCAACTTGGCTAACTTTTGCCGTCGGTAGTTGATAGGTTTCTTGTAAACGCAATAATCCATCTGCAGCTCCGTTCATATCATTAAGGCTGGGACGATGCATAGAATTTGCCAAATTGTTAATGAAATCTTTAAATTCTAAATGATAAAAAATAATACAAATTGTCAGTATGGCAGAATAGTGAAAACGCTCAAATCATTTGTTGTAAAAACCTAAATGATCCTTGATTTGGTCAGTGTTTGATTCTACATCAGCTAGTTCAATGACAAATCGCCGTAATAATTTGAAAGCCATCAAAGGATTTGCTGAAATCTGTTCGGCAATTATATTCAAATCTGTTTCAGTTTTAAGTATTGGGTACTTTATTTTGCCAAACTTTTCACGCAGTTGCGGATGTCTTTTGATGACAGTGTGAATACTGTTGCTATAATCATCGAGGAAGCTGTAAACGTAAACCAAAGAAAAAGATCTTCTCAACTGTTTCATTAAATATTTCAAAGAATTAAAAGTGAGTATGAGCATTGTATGTGTACTAGTCAATTAGTTCAACAGAATCTGTCAGTTTCTTTTTGTAGCGAACCAATTTCGCAACTAGTTTCTGCTCTTGCTTTGCTAAGGTTTGCACGCCAATTAATGAGGAATAGTAGTCATTGACCGACTCTTGAGCCTTTACTGTGATGATAATTGCTCCAATGGACAGTATTTTAAGGAAAGATAATACACTGAAGAACTCCATGCAAGTAATGTAGGTTAAGAACTGCATTGGAATTATTAGCATTTTTACAATTATCCATTCTGTTATTTATTTGTCAAAAAAACAATTATTTATTTAAAATCCTCAATTTTAACAAAAACAAAATTATTAATCAAATTTAGCAGGGCAAATACCCAACTGTTAGAATTTATGAATAGAATTCAGTTTGTTTTATATTTTTGCTGAAGTCAGCAATACATTACATGCATGTCTGTGAATATCATGAAAAATCGGTTGTGACAGGACCATTTATACAAATAATTTTACAGCTGCTGAGGTTTTACCATTTATCATTGCATCCATATTAATGTCAACTAAATTGATTGGCATGCCTAATGAAACGTGAACACTGCCAATATTGCCAATTTACAAATCCGACGAAAAGTAAACTTTAAAGTACTGAAATGAAGTTCAAGGCATTTGTATAGTAATAAAAATGCATTTGTAATAGGTAGTTATGTTGTATAATTAAGCATTACAATTCCACTAAAATAAGCAGTAGTCATTACATTGCAACTTGACTTTACTTTAATAATGGTAAAGGTGCGGGTGAACTTTAACAATGCTCTTGCAATACTTTAGCAATACTTGAGGCATTTTGCATCAAGTTATCTGTACTATAGATTCTGTAGTAATGGTTTAGTTAAACTAATTACAACACAATCACGTATACGATGAATGTACAGTTTCTACTCAATACAATGTCAATAATAAGCTCAAGCTGTTCACGTGAAACGGGAAATGTACATAACTACCTACGTATTTAATGGAACGTAGACGAAAATAATATGCATGAAATGATGACGACTTCCTGACTAANCACGTGAAACGGGAAATGTACATAACTACCTACGTATTTAATGGAACGTAGACGAAAATAATATGCATGAAATGATGACGACTTCCTGACTAAATTCCTAAGGTGTTGGTCTGTTCCTTTTAAGACGTAGAAAATTTGATAGTAATCACTTGCCAGCCATTGATACATCCGCTAAATTGCCATTATGGGGAAACACCTCTCGCTGCTTATATCGATAACAACTTGATGATTCATTCGTATGAGGAATAAAAGCCTGTTGAAAATATCTGCATAAAAATAAGTTAAATTGATCATGCGTATTTTGGCAAATGGAATAGACCTCAATTAATCTTGTACGACGAAGTATAATGAAGCGGAAATCATGTTGCAGGATATATAAAAAGATTGCAGGGAGTACTTATTTGGTAAACTAGTAACTCAACGCTTACTTGGTACGCACGCAACCCCTTAAGTACCTGAACTATGATATCATTATCCAAGTAAGTTAAGCACGTAAAATTGGATTGTGCTGCCCTAGACCTTTACTACAGTAGTTCTTTTCGTGCCATGAACTTTAAGTGCAAAAATAAATAAGCACTAAAATAACCTTTCCTTCAGTAAATAATACGCAAAAAGGGAAGAATGCCTCACCCAAAGTTATTGATTGGGAAGCATCAAATGGTTCGCCCATTTGATCAATAATTAAAATTTAACAAAATAAGTACAAAATCCAGCATCTACGAATTTGATGGATATTATATAAAATAGTGCTGGTACTGGAGTTTCCATCATCAGACACCACGAGAATTTTGAACTGGCAACATCATCATCAAAAAGTGTGTCTTTGTAAAGATGAACAGAGTTCTTCTTACTTTGTGCCTAGTTGCAGCAACACTATCTGGTGTTGCGCAGTCGTTGGACCCTGACGATTATCAGGAAGGCTCTTGTTTGCAGATTAAGCCCCAATCAAATTTTAACACAACATGGGTAAGCTTAAAATTTTAAATTATAAGCGAATAAAATCAAATTTCTTTAAAATAATTTGGATTTATTTCATATTGAACAAATATAGTGGGCCAATACAAACCTACAGTATACAAACGCTGGCAGCAGATACCACCTTTACCGTATTGCCGCTGGTCATCCCCAATTTGCCAACATGCGTGAATTTGAGTTTAACTACGAGGCTTGTCTCCAGAATTACATTAATACAACCACTGGCATTGGACTAGCGTATGGTTTTGGCGCTGGAGTAATTGGAAACTATGATATTAGATACACTGACCAAAAGGGTGTTTTTGACTTTGTACCCCTTCCTACTCCTGGTTTGAAGGATATTTCCAAGCACACCGTTACTCTTACCGACAACAAGAGCTTTATCGTCTTTTCAGCATGCTGGACTGGCTCAAACCAAAGAGCTTGGAGTGTAATATCTCTAGTTCCAACACTGGACGCTAAAGTCCAAAGATTGATCGAGGACCACGTTAAAACTTTAGGATATGACAGGAAAAATTTCGTGTTCCTTCGTTACAGCACTTGCAGTGCAAATGGTCCAGTTCCAGGAAGTTCCAGTGATGGTCGAGCAATTTTTGGAGGAAAAACTTCCTCTGCTGGTTTGTACGCATCAAGAATGATGAGAAGAGGTGGTATGATGTCGCAACCTTAAATGTTCCTTAGTTTGAAACTCAGTATTTGTAGTGAGAATCCTTTGACTGAATAAAAATATAAATAAAAACAGGCAAACATTGAACAGAAGCAAACGTTTACCTTATACTTGTCATGATAAAATAAAATGGCTGTTCAGCACATAGGTAGACATAATTTCAAATTCACTCCCTGGCATACATAAGTCGATATTTTAGATTGAATTTCAATTGCACAGAAATTTTTTTTTATTTTTTCAATTAACCAGGTGCAAACAATACTATCAACTATAAACCTTCATATAATTGGCAATAGTGTAACTATACTATGCTATACTAGTACTTACCATTCATTTCATTTCCATTAATGATATTATTGTTATTATTTCCTCATATTTCCCCAAAAAGCATACATAAAACGAAAAAAATGGAGAAGAATGAGTAAAGAAAATAAAGTGATCCATTTATCATTGACTTCACTCCCTTCATATTCTTTTCTGTGAAAATTAATGCGTTCTGTGGTACCTAAATATACACGACGCATATATTCTCAGTTTTTTGTAGATACATACTCACCATTTCAGCTTGCTTGGCGGCTTGTCAAACCTCAACTACTAAAACAACCGTTTCCCTCCACCACACGAACTCTTTTTTTTTTCTTCTCCACTTCTGGAAAATGTTCCTCTTGTTCTATTCTTGACAGTGGCCGATTAGTTGAGGAGAATTTATGTCTGCCATCATCATCATCATCATCACAGACAAATAAGGCATACCTATATGGGTTATATGTACATATTTACTTGCTCCGACTTTTTCTTGCATTTTTTTTCCTCCATCAAAACTTATATACCAAAGTAGTAAGACGTAGGTAAATCTTATCAAAATAAAGGATCATCATGCTACCACCACCATCACATATCTCTTTGCTTCCTTCCTTTTTCCTTCCATCTCTCCTATTCTCTCTGCCAAATTATATCTATCTGTGTGCGTACAGTGTACACAACTTTTAAGATAGTATGACGTTGTCGATAATGAACTGGCAACAAACTAACGAGCAACATAACATACGTAACAGTCGACGACCCAAACGAACCTCATAAAATTTACACACGTACCTACAAGCAGTCCTCATTTTTCATTTTTTCCCTTTCTCTCTCTCTCTCTCTCCATTTTTAACCAAGTTAATTTCAGTTAGTTCGCTAGCTCATTCCACACTCACATTTGCCTGTCTAGTGTGCGTGTACATAACTTATTCGACACAGAAAGAAATAACGTCTCTGTGTGTGTACTTTCCTCTTCACTTCACAGTCCGAGTAATGGATTCTTCCTCTCCTTTTTGAAGGCTTACATCCCATCAGCGTCAAAATCTACTAGTAAAGTAAGAGAGCACACACACACACACATTACGCACATACGTTTTTTCTGTAACAGCAGCGTCATTTATTATTATTAATAATAGTAGGGAAAGGAGAGTAGTGGAACAGCAGGACAAACCTCATAACACACAACTGGAGCTGGAGTAGTAGAAGGTAAAATGGTTAAAACATATAAAGCGGAAAACGAAAGCAATATTTCATTTTGGCTTCCAAACGTAGATGTGTGTAGTTCTCCTAATAATACCTGTCGAAAAGGCAGTCGAAAAGTTGGAGGATGAAATAAAACAGGGAATATAATATATTGCCCATATTTTCAGTTTGGGAACCACCCACTTATCGGACGCATATGATGACATATTACCAGAGCTTTTCACTGCGCGTGTATAGTTTAACTTGAATGGATATAAAAATGTACTTGATGAAGATCGCCATCAATGCGATCATCAACAGTAACATAAAAAGCCGTGTCGTGATGATGAGGAAATGAATGGGCTCTCCACGCCCTTTCATTTTTCACTCTGATGAACGTATTCTTTCTCCGCTGTGCACTACTACTAGAAGTATAGTAAAAAACTGCTATGTTTTGTTTGCACCGACATACCTAAAATGTTATGTAAAGAAAACCATGAAATGTACATATAAATTTAATGGCATCATGATCACCGAGGAAAATAAAATAATAAATAGCAACTTTTATAATACGTCAATTTTATAACTATTTTTACACTGAACTTCAAACATTTTCTTTATTCGTTACTTCACACATATTTTGTTATTATAAGTCGAAAGTTGAAATCCTAACTTTTAAAAAGCCAACAAAAAATATAACAAAAGCTAAAAGAATTTTCAAAGCAAACAAAGTAGTTTATAGAAAAAAAAAACAAAATGTCATCCTCTTCAAGTGATAGTATATCAAAACATCTAGCATCTCCTTATAGTAAAGTAATTTTTGAAACCGATAAGCTGATTATTGTGAAAGACAAACATGGAGTCTTTGGTAAAGTGGCTCCTTCTAAAGCGGCGCCTGATTACCTGCATGACCTTATTCATAAGTCACATCATAACTTTGTAGATGACAGTTGTAGCACAGAAGAAAGTTTCGATTCCTCTTGCTCACGAAATTTTGAAGAGTTGTTGGATTGGAAAAAACGGATACAAGATGAAGAGCGACTAAGTCGAATGTGTAAACTACGGAACACGTTTTCACTCAGATTCGACAACCGCGCGTGGCTTCATCCCCACGGTGCAACCAACTTTGACTACAAAGGTATTGCAGAAGAGAAAAAGGAGAGGGTTGAGAAACTAAAAAACCGAGTCCGTCAAGAAAACTACAAATATTTAGGAAACCATCCAGAAATACAGGCAATTATTTCATTGGCTATAAAGAAAATGCTGAGCGTATTACCAGAAGATCCTGTGAAATTTCTCACGGAATTCTTCACAGCCAATATGACCCGTCAGATGGAGTTTGATCAAGCTGTAGAGGGAGAGCTAAAGAAAATTAGCAAATACCACGTGAGCAAGATGAGAGCTGCCGGAAAAGTTAATATTAAAGCTAGCACTGAAATACGTTCTGAAATGTCTGGAGAAAGTTGGAAGCCAGAGCAAGATGCAAATCATTTGAAGAAAATGAATATTGGAGCACTTGCCCAAGAATTTTCATTTGACGCCAGTTCAATGAAGGTCAAGAAAAAGAAAAAGAGCATGGACGGAAAAAGTCAAAAGCGGAGTAAAAAGTCAAAGAAAAAACAAAAAACTTGTGGACCAACCAAGTACTGTGGTTGCAAAGACTGGAAATTAAAAAAGAATCAAAAGCTTGATGAAGCACATAAAGTAGAGGAAGAACAAGAAGAAGAGGAGGAGGAAATGCCATCTACTACATTTTCAACGCTAGGAAATATTAACGATAATATTTTGACTTTAAGTTCCGTAGATGATGCAGAAGAGGAAGATTTGGTAGTTTTCGGGGATGGTGAATTTTTGGGTGCAATTGAAGAAATTCCGGATCCACGGAATAATTTGACATCGGCAGAAGCAAAAGTAATTGCAGGTCTATTGATGAAAGAAGTTATGGCTGCAGCTGGTGTACCTAAATAGTCTGAAGAGTTAAATGACAAGAAAAAAACAAGAAATCTAACTTATTTCTACAATATTTGTAAGACTTGCGTAAATAAATAAACGTGAAATAGACATATCTAAAAATATCTGTCCTATTCTGATATATTTAAATTCTGAAAACTAATATAAAAATCAGAAAAGTAGTTTATATGAACCTAATCTGATCAAATGTTAACATACGATAAACAAACCTAGATGCAGCTAGTATGAAAGCGTGCTTTGACAAATTTACATAGTATAACTCTAGATTTTGAAAATTCATTACGGAATGAGAGAAAATAACGGCTTCTAAAATGCATAGTTTGAAATAGCTACACAACTACAAGAATTTTCGAAATTTTATTTTCATCAACCTAAAGTTATACCAATTATTACAAGTCTTACTAAATATCGTGCACCTTACTCATTTCGTATAAAATGACCTACTTGGTACTTCTTGTTATAAAAATATGCAAACCACATGTGCAGTAGCAGTAAAATGCAGCAAAATGACAAACGTATAGACACGATTGAAACGCACATACATTAAAATCACCGAATCTGTTTGCATGCCTTGCCTGAATGCAAATGAAAATGACCCGGCACACACAGCAGTTCCATTTTTATATACTTTTCTATTATTGACAAAAACCGTAAAGGTACCGATGATGATGTCGACGACGGTTGGGTTGTAGCAGGAGGCAGGAGGAGGAGAAACTAACAAAATTGAATGCAATGCATCATGCATCATCGTAGTATGTAATCTTAATACTTGCACGCATTTTTGTTTGATGCATGTGTTGGGAACGTCGCTTTGAGCGGAGCTCGGAAAAACAAAGCCATTCTTTTCTCTTGCCTTAATGCGTTTCACTTTAGCTCACTTTGCCGTCCATTTGGGTTGTTGTTGGGTTAAAACTTGATCTGAGCTCATCTTACCAGCACTCCACTTTAGTATGTTGTGTTATGCTTTTGTTTTGATGGCTCTCCTTTTCTTTCAGGCGGTCACGACTCATAACGCCGATCAAGAAGAGCAGGAGCAGCAAGCAGGCATTGATGATGTATGCGTGGGATTAGTATTTATTGCTGTTTCCTCCAGGAAAAAACACAAAGTGAGAGAGAAAATTGTGAACTCCAAATTACCAAGACTCAACATGATCATCACTGCTGTGTGTATGTACATATGTATGTATAATCGGGCTACCCTCTACATGTCATGCTGCCATGTAGGAAAGAAAATTTAGTAGTATGAGACTTGTTTGTGGTCATTAATCATGTCACTAATTGCCATTAAAGAAGAAAAAGTGTCCAATCTTCTAAAAATTTACAGCAACACCCTTTTCTTCTAGCCGACATAAAGTACATTATAGCGCATTCGCTGTTATGTAGAGTTTCAAAATTATTGTAAACTAGTCTTTGAGCAGGGGGATACATACAGAATGGAATACTTGAGGTACAAGTCAGAAGCTTATCATGCCATACCCAGTGAAGACGCAGTGTTAGTAGTGTAGAAACTGAAATCAACTGCAACGACTAGATCAAATATCTTGTATCACATTAAATGCCATTAGCCACGAAACTGCCAATTTTTCTTAAAAGAGAATAGGCAATCCCGATTCTCAACATTTCTCCACTTTGGTAGTAATAATAAACCGAACATGTCGGAGTGTTCGTAAGTTGCGAAGATGTCAATAGAGAAGCTTTCGATAAGCTCAAGATAAGCTCAAGATAAGCTTAAGATAAGTTTAAGAGTAACATAGAATGTCTATTACATAACGTTTAATGTATAACGTGTAATGTATATGTAGATAATAGTTGTCGTTTAAGTTACCGTTAAATACTAACGGTTTCTGATAAGCCATGATTTTGAAAATGGTACCAGGGCTGACCCTTAAGGTCAGCTATCGATTG
>JAHZMT010000145.1:0-13337 GCA_027743785.1 Sinhomidia bicolor
AGAAGAAGCTGAAGCTATAAATAATAATGAAAAATATTTACAATGCCACACAAAACTAGTTCTTTTATTGCTTGAGAAAGGTTGTTTCTCTCTTGTCAGTTACATGTATCTACTTAGCAGCACATTATGTAATGTACACTGTTATTACATACGTATACATAACAATATACATGATAAGTACTTTACATACGACATTTTGCAAGACACAAGAGAAATTCTAATTATGTTATTGCTTTATAATGTACCTACTGACATTGTCATAATATTTATGCACCAGTGCTTCAAAAGAATGACCAATTCTGCTGAACAGAACTTGACAGAACAGCAACAGACGGCAGAGAAAAAATTTTGCAAGCAAGCAGCATGTATCCTTTTTATTACTAGTAAGTATGTATGTGTGTGTGTGTAGCTCTAGGAGAGGAAAAGGGAAAATTTAACCGGATAGATGATCGGCAGAGTTACGCCATGATAATGAATGACCTGAACACGTTCCACACTCCCACAATTCTCCCGACTGCCATACATTATTTTAATTTCTTGCCACACACGTCGATCCATTTTTACGTTATTTGTCACTTGAACTTGGAGAAATTAGCAAAATGTCAAATGCTCCTCTACAAAAACAAAATAAACTAATGAGTAAAGCAAAAGATCAAAGTAGAAAATAGAGGGATGAAATTTGAAGTAACGGAAAATTATTATTATGAATGTGTTCCAACTGTCGAGCAGGGAAAAAGGAGAAATGAAAAATGTGTGTAAAATTCAAAATAACACGAGGGGAAGAGAAAAGCTACATACGTGAAAAAAGGGCGAAGTTTATAAGCACTTAGTAATCCCAAAATTGTGTAGCTATCAGCAAAGCCGGATAATATATAAAAAAATAAAAAGAGAGGATATACTACTACTACTCTTCCAGTAGTTGTTTAACAAGAACAACATGACATTACACAATATTTCATTAAGAAAACGTTACAAGAAGTGCAAAAGGGGGGAAGAGAGGAAAAAAAATCATTACATGAGTTCATGAGCACGGCAACGAATGGATTACGGTAAGTGACGGACGTCGTCTTTCCCTACTACCGTCATATTATGTGTCATTGTTGCACTGTACTGTCTCTTTTTTTAAAAAAAAGTCCAATATTGTTACACATATTTTCGAGAGGAAAATGAAGAGGGTGACTGCTCAACATCAAGTTTACGTAGATGCGGTTCGTCGTAGTGGATGCTACTGCATTTTTGTTTTTGCTTCTTCTTTTACTTACCAAAAACCGATAAAGAATGTGACACGAACATGACACCAATATTGCATTGCACCATGATGACAATGATGATGATGCTCTTTTACCCTGCTGTTCAATAAATGCAGTGTGCGCAAGCATGTACGTAATAATAAACTAGAATACAGGCACAAAGGCGGTGACGACGACATTGACGAACCCAGTGCTGTGTATTGTGACTTTCACTAAATAAATATTAAATGCAACATACACAGAACATTGCATAATAGAGCAGGGCGCACATCAGGTCAGACAGAGCAAAAAACCGCTGGGAAGTATATTCTCCAAAAAAATATATATTTTTTTACATATTGTCACCATCCTCATCGGTTTTTTTGTCTTTTTAGCGTTTTTTTCAGCTTAGAGAGAAAAAGAGCGAGAAAAACGTGCCCTGGCATGTTAAAGTCAGAATTACAAAAAGTGATACTTTGGCTCAACACTTGATTCAAGTTTTCAAAGATTACACAGACGACAGAGAAGATGTACTGAAAGGAGGAGGGATCATTACGGAGAAAAAAGGGGAAGAAAAGGAAGCATTTTGAACTAGAAAAAGAAACAATCTGTGCGGTGCTGCTGCTGATGCTGCGTTGCACACATTTTTATGTAAAAGCGCATCTTGGCGGTGGTGGTGCATGCAAGAAGTAAGTGTTAATTTTCCATGCTACCGTGTAATTTCTTGTCATTTTTATGCATTTCGAAAGCACTCCTCTTTCAACTGAAGTAAATTAAGGATTTTTTTTTTCATTTTCGCTTTTATTATTTTGCTCTTTTCATGCTGCACTTTTTTGTATAGCATGCCAGTCCCGAACAACTAATTATCACTTTATTTCAAAGGTCTCGCTAATTTAAAAGTGCACCCACTTATAGCTAGGTATATAATAACGGCAGAGTGTCGACCTTTCACGCTTTATTCCTTTCTAAAAAATATTAATAATAATTTTATGCTCCTGCTAAAAAAATGTCATAAAAATCATCAATCCTTTCTCTTTTACCACCCAAACACCTCAAGTGTGTTTGAAATGATAAGCTCTTATAGTGATGTGATGATGATGTTGGTGCTTTGGGATCAACAGAGAAAGAATTAATACACCTACTATTATTATTATTATAATAGCTAATATGAGACGGTCGGTAGTGGCAAGAAATTCATTAATAAGATAAAGCACGCTAGAAAAAAAGTCATTCATTCATCATCATGGATCACAATAAAGTCATATTATGACACGACAACAACTTGTATTACATTCACAACAAAAACAACATCATCTTTCAATGTTTGTTTGTGTGCATATAGCGTATCCCGGTTAAAGTTAATAAGTTATTTACATTGAAAAACTAGTATTATAGCAGCAGTAGCAGTAGTAGTGGTTGCTTGCTACACAATAAATATTATTATGGAGCATTGTATAATCTCTTTGTGAAATAGGTAGGTACATATGTATAATGCTGTAATTACGCTATAGTCCATTTTTAATCCATTTATTGACGGTCACTACTACTAACATAACACAGCAGCTTGCTTTCGTTCTCCCACTAGCAGTAGTAGTAGTAATAATAGTGGTGTTTGGTGGTGTAGTAATAATGTCTTTTGTGGGTATTATTGAGCCGGGTTTAATGTTCACTAATATAAATATTATGCACTCACTTAAAAAGCTTTTTTGTTCAAATGCAACTTTGTGATGATGATGGTGATTATGATTATTATGATGAATCGCATGCGATGTGTAAATGCCACCTACGGAGATGGAACTTTTTTTTGACTGGGCGCTGCTGCTGTAAACTTTAGCATGTGTTATTACTACTATTATATGATGCACTACAAAAGCTGCAAAGTTTAAATACAAAACTTACCCGAGTATATACATATAATAGTGTAGGTATATTATATTATATATGCAAGTTATATACATAGGTATAAACACCTCGGGTTTTTATTAGGATATTCCGCTTTTATAACAGGTCGTGTTATTTTCCCATTGCATGGTTTTCACTGACCATTGCCCAGTCAGTAGTAGTATGTAGCATTAATATAACATCATCACACACAATTTTTACAACGATTTTTTTTCTCAGCTGCTATTATTATTACCTGACTATTTATGTGATTGTTTAGAGCAAAGCTAGCACTTTTTACCACAAGTTCAACACCGCCATGCACCACCACCGCCATGCCACCATCGTCGCCATAATTGGATTTCAGTTAAAATGATATTATTAACTGTAATAAAGAATGAATAAGAAGGGGATTTCTGTCCGTCTTATTACTTCCCGCCTGTAGTAATTCTCTATAATATTCTACACTAAACTCTGGTGTGTGGTAGTGTGGTGTTGTGGGGCAGGATTTTTTCTTCTTTCAACTTGGTTGGTGGGAGAGAAGTAGCAGCAGTGGTGGTGGTAAAACAATGCTGCGATAATTTCCAACCATTTTCATACAGACATCATCGCTGGCAAAGCCCATTTTGGTTTCCTTTAATTTATTGAATAACTCTAAAAATGACTGACGGACAACTTAAAGGACAATTTTGTTGTTGTAAGTACATATAATACGCATACGTTTGTTTGTATGTAGTCGTTCTCTGTGCTGTGGTGCATGCATCATCATGAGAGTATGTAAAAGTATATTTACTTGTGTGTGTAATCATGTGCGTGCGTGCGAGTGAGCAGGTTAATATTGTAGAAGAAGTCACCACCACCACCTCCTCCAATTTTCTGTCTGACTTTGTTTCGTCTTCATTAATTTTCCCAGTTTTGTTTTTTTTTCTTACATTACTTGCTACTTTGCTGGAGGATAAGGAAAGAAAATATTATTACGCTTGAAGCTAGTTAACTTGATACATGCTACATACATACAGCCTGTTTATTATACGCACCGTCATCGGTCTAATAATGTTGCCAATGAGTCAATACTGTTTTTATTTACAGTCACAAGCGTTTATACACTTTCATTTGGAAGTTTGGCTGTGTGGATAAAATGTATTAGTTGCATGTACGTATGTATGCTCAATGAGAAATAATCAAGGGAACAAGAAGGGAACGAGTATTATTACGCTCACGAAAAAAATATATCATTTGAGAACGGATACGAAATGTGACCATGTCATTGTTCACAGGGCTGGAATAGGGATTATTATTAAAGCTAGACAATGTAATTGATTTCAGGTAGTTGTTGAAATTACAATGTGTTTGTCTGTCTTTCTGTCTGTGGATACGTTAACTTGTGGTTCTTTTTGAGAAGTTGAACTCGTACATTGGGTTACCTCTCTTTGACTATGATCACACCTGACATTGACTTAAGGTCAAATTGGTAAAACTTAGAGTGATGATTATTTAGGTTATGTAGGTCAAAAGATGATTCATCAAAATGTTCAAGATTTTGTATTTTTCAGATTTTGATAGATTATTTAAAATAGGCAATTTGTGGTATGTTGAAAAATTTTGTATTTTTGACAATTTAAAATCATTAAAATTTTTAAAAAAATTCCGCGCATTCAAAATCTATTGCAAATAGTTACAGAGATTATTATTACTTACGTGACGTGTACAATTCTCTGACAGCTTTTAAGGTTTTACACCTGCTTGCTATCAAACCAAAACGTATCATTTCCCAATGTTTTGGCAGAACAAAAAAATGAACATCATTAAGGTAAAGGGCAGGAACTAAAACCAACTACCATATTGAATTACCGAATAAAGGACCGAGCAATTTATTGGTAACTTCCCATGGCATGCGTACGTAAATGTGTGTACATTCGGTCCCACAAAATACCCTTTCCTTTGTAACAATGTTATGTACTTCGTTCTTGCACAGGTCGACAAAACAGTGAAGGATGGAAGTAATTTGAAGTATTAACAGTTTCAAAAAGCTTTAAAGTTGCTGTTATTGATTTTTATAAAAACTTATACATCCAACAAATTACAAATTGTGTACTGTATTATGTTCAGTTATTTTGTTCTTAATTTCGTAACATTATCAAATTGTTGAACATTTTATGCCTTTCATTTCCGATTTCGGCACGCAAATAATTGAACAAAGACAGGGCTAATGCTAATGATATGTTTAAACGCTAATGAAGGCATTCTAACGTAACAATAAAACGAGTAATTAGCTAATTTTTTTGTCGAAAATTGTATTTTTAAAGATTCTATTTTTTTCATATTACCCCCCAGCAGGTTCAAAAAAGTGCAATTTCTCTCGGCATACCGTCTCTATTAAAATATTCAACTAATTAACTACCATCAACAGTAGAAAGGGACTGTGAGGTCTGATGACTTGTTAAAGAAATTCAGATTTTTATTGAACTAAATCATTAATTTTCTTAACTTTTAATTGCGTCTTCAAAAATATTACTGCNTTTTTATTGAACTAAATCATTAATTTTCTTAACTTTTAATTGCGTCTTCAAAAATATTACTGCATCTTACTTGATTTGCCTGATAAAAAACATTATTAATCCTGTTGACAATAATCGACATCTTAAACCGCTTCTTTCCCTTTTTCAATACTTATATACTTGCAAATAGCATAAAATAAAATAAAGCTGTGTGCTTATTTTATTTTGAATCAAATCGCGATAAAGCTGGCTTTCACCATGCTATTTATACATATATAAAGCAGCCCTAAATAAAATTGCAATAATATGCACGCAACTTTGTAGGTATACAAAAGCACATACAAATTTGCATTTTTACTTGTCCGCCTGTTCATGCGGAGATAGGTCCCCTGAAAAATAAAAGAAATTTTTACTCTCCCACTTTCGCTACGCTACTGTTGTTGTATAAAAACTTTAGTTGTTATAATATATGTTTTACATGACAGAAGTATGAGATTGGGGTTGAATGAATTGAGTGGAACGCGAGTTGTTGGAACAACTGTGTTGTGCAGAGAGAGAGAGAGAGAAGCAAGCAATAAAAATGAATTCATTTATTTCTGCGTGAGCGTGATATGAAACATTATATTAATACGAAATTGTAATGAAAAAAATATAATCCAGTGATGCAGAGAAAACTGCCGAAGAAAAACATGAATGTTTTGTGTACGACATGAATATGAATGTTGCTGATAGGGTTGGTGGTGGTGGAATTGCGTTGGTCGGTTGGTCGTCCGTCGTGTATTGTATATCGTACAATACGAAACATTATTGTTTTGTAGCCGTGTGTGTAAGCTTCATTTAACTTGCGGTGAAAATGTCTGCTCTGCTTTGCTATTGTTGCTGAGGTTGTGTGTCGTGTCTGTGTGGGCATGGGCAAGGCTGGTTTATGAATTGCGATATTATGCAATGTAGTATGTAAAAGTTGGTGGTTGTTTCCTCGTCGTACTTCTATATGTACTTGCGTATTCTTTTTTGCTATCAGCTATCATGTTAAATTGCGATCAAAAATGATATGCAAGCGTGATTAATGTCTTAATTGCTCTTTTGTGTTACAAGTATGTAGTAGTAAGGAATGACGTATTTTGTCAACGATTCTGCACTACGTGTGCGCAAGTGTACTACAATGAGTTTTAAATGTTGGCAGTGTTGTTTTCCAATGAAGCTGTTGAACTTTATAGAATTCAGGTTTTAATTTTTTTTGCATATGAATTTTTGAGTACGACAATTCCATTGTGATTGGTTCATTGTTGCATATAAAGTATCAATAATAATTGCTGTTTTATGCTTTCGGGTGAAAAATAAAACATTGAATGAGTATTTGTTTCATTTTCAAAGTTTATTCAAACTTAAATTATTTTTATTTTACGAATGGAAATTTTGTGTACAATCAATAATTGCTGTTTTATGCTTTCGGGTGAAAAATAAAACATTGAATGAGTATTTGTTTCATTTTCAAAGTTTATTCAAACTTAAATTATTTTTATTTTACGAATGGAAATTTTGCGTACTTTTAAAACAATTTTTACACATCAAATTTTATATTTTTACAATCAATTACATGTAAATTCACACACGATAATGGTTGACAATTCTCTAGCTTATACATATATAAATCTTTCTAACCTTTCGAGTTACATGACAATCATCGGGAAGAAAATTACAATTACACACACACGGAAGATATTTTACACAACTCGAATATCGGTAATGGGTAAAAATCATTCTTGGTTTATTAAATACTGTTCAACTGATCTACGCTTTATTACCAGATTTAAAGATAGCAGCTATTCTCTATAATTGGGTTAAGGATAAAGAAATGGAGTAACAATTATAACAACAATATAGGAACATCATACTTTCGCTTTTCATAGGGAATAAGAAACACGGAAAGAAACTAACAGGGTCTCATTTATAGTCAAACCACTTTTATCTAATATTTATGAACCTCTGACACCAAGATGGAATTTGGAAACTTAATTATATTCTAATTACAACCGTTACACGTTACATTTAGTAAATAGTTAAATATATATCTATCTAGCTACTTTACACACTCAATTTTACCGAAAATGAAGTGCTATTAGATTTATATGAATAGACACATTAAAATGTTTCTTTTGCAACACGGGTATTGTAAATTAAGTAGGAATTCTTTCGTTTTAAATGATTTATCATAATGACCGTAATAAATAACCAGGAGAGTGTACACAAGAAACGACTTTTTGGGTTTGTAACTTTTTAATGCAATCGTAATCTAAAGAGTTGTATTTTTACTAGTTTACTATTTACATGATGAACGCGCCAAAATACGCGTATAGGAAGGGTGTGTATATTGGATACGTCGACTTTAATTTACCTACAGTATTTTTAAATTTTAAAAGCCAAAACTAACAGTCATCATCATCTTCATCAGAATCGTCATCAGGACCCCGGGGTGGTACAGTTGAATGGTTGTACAATCCTTGGGCCATCAACTGCATCGCCAGTCCACCTCGTGATCCAGTTGCCTTCTTTAACTTGGCCCGTTTATTCTATTTAAAAAATAAAAACACAGATTGCTACCGTCAGTCATGATTCCTTTTAGAACATTGCCGAAAAGCACACACATCATTATATGAATATATTATGTATGACTTTGATCAAGTAAATATCAAATTTTAAGCGTCTAAACTTTGAACAATTTGATAACTCACGACAGCTTAACTAATTATTGTAAATCCAAGCAAATTAGAGTTAATAAGATGACAAGAAAAAATTTTTTAAAAAGTTTTTAATGAGACTTTGTAAAGTGTATGCGCTATGAAATGTGCAAATAATATTTTCTGTGACTTCAAAATAACTTTGTTTTGCTTCGCAGTTAAATATGTTCCCTTTATGTTCTTCACGTAATTTTCAACAGACAAACGCAAAGTGAAAAAAAAAAACAAATTAGAGAAAAAAAAGTTAAGCACAAAAAAATCTTTACAAGAAACCCGAATCACAACTGGCTGAGTGATAAAAAAAAGTATTTTTTTCTGAATGAAACTTTCGCTTAAACAAGAAAATTCCTCTCCATAATTTCACTCTCTCTCTCTTTCTGCTTTTAATTAAATTCACAGCACGAAACAAGGATTTCTACCGACATGTATTACTTTACTTGAGTGAATTGGCAACAGAGAGTTTTTAAAAGGACATTTTAGTAAAAAAACGGTCTTGTCTCTTTTTTCAAGCACTCTTCCATGTAAATGCTTTTCAGTAGAGTTGAGTCGAACGAAAATAGTAAAACTCCACGGAAGGAAAAAAAATAAACGTTTTAAAAAAACCCGCCATTAGCGCGGCGATGATTGCGCGTATATTTTCAGTAGTATATGGAATTGTAGTAGTATAGTAGTAGTAGCACTTTTCTAAATAGGTGTTTGTATAGTAGTGTTACATATTATTATTATTAGCACCAGCATATATATAGAGAGTCTCGCCGCTCTCTGTTTTACCAGCAAGCAAGCAAGCAATAAACGTTTTACGTACACTTAACTGAAAGGAAATGAATGTGATTATTAGTTCTGCTTTGCTGCTCTTTTTATTTTCCCTCTGAAAATAACAATCTTCACGTCAAATAATTACTGGTGTTTGAGGAGCTTCTTCACACTTCTGAGAAGTAGTCGTCTTATTAGCTGCTCTACCTATTAAACTTACTACTACTACTACTGCTGCTACGCATACCTCTTTTTATATTATATGTATTATCTTCCTGCACATCTATTACTACTACTACAGCTCTGCAACAACTTGGTTGGTTCCCTTGTCTTTGTATATAAAACTAACTTTGGAGTTTTGAATGAAACCTAATTACGCGATTCATTTCGAGGATAAAAATGAGAGATGAGATGAGAGAGAGAGAAAGGGAGAAAAAATATAAGAAAAAAGTTCATTGAAATTCTTTTGTCTCTCTTTTTCTAACTACTTGTTCTTTTTCTCGAGCAATTTGTCTCTTTTTATTACTTATTATTATTATCATTGTTTTTAATTTGTTGTAAGAGAGAGAAGGGAGAAAAAAGTCATATACATTTATTTAATCTCACAAACAAAAAAAATGTCACAATACAAGAGAGACAATATTACCCGCAGTCAGCAAAAAAAATGTTTTATTTTTGTCATTTTTCATTCTGAAAAAAGTGGAAGTTACATGAGCGCTTGTAATAATGTAATGGTTTTAAAAGCATGTTGATTGTCAGTTTTTGTTAATTAATTCTCAACATTAAGACAAAGCGGAGAATAATAATAATAATAAAAAACGAAATTCTTTATGCAAACATGTCAAACTTGTTAGCTTATATAACCTACATATAGTTAGGTGTCTCTTGTCGTATCTCATTTTATTTTTAAAATGTGTTCTAGAAAATTGCTGGTGGAATGACAAAAACGGAAAATAGGTTTTCTTCCGGAACATAACAGTTTTGTAGATTATATAAAATGTATAAATATATATATATACATACCATATTGTATTATCACACATGAAAGGGCCTAAATGAACTGAAAATTTGATAATGGTTTAGTGCTGATATCAAAGGAAGTAAAGAAAGCATGAAAGAGCGAGAGAGGGGAAAGAGTGGTGGTGTATTGTATCGAGGGAAATATACGTTAAATCATTTATCCCTGTCGCCTGTTGCACCCTAGATAAGTAATATATTCAATATTACCCGTGCAAGTGTCATTTTCATTACTGTTGTCATCATGTTATTGCATTTATGTGTGTAGTGTGGATCCCTCTTTTCGTGCTCAAGGAGGGGAAAGATGAATGAAAAAAACTTACAATGTACACTTAGAATGTAACACGGTCTTTATGTAATGTGCATTATTATGTTACATTTTGCAGCAGTTTTTTTCTCTCTTTTACTTGTACTAGAACGGTTGACAACCAACAAGCCACACCACAAAAACACACCAGGGAAGACGACGACGACGACGATGCATGAGACGGAGAAAAAAGGGAGAGCTCTCTACTCAACAGAATGTCTACAAGCTAGAAAAGGAAACTAATCGAATTTCGTCGATATAAATGGGCAAGCTTTATAATAATATATTGTAATATAGCAAAAGTTAAAAATTATTACAGATAATGTTGGCTTGTGCGCTACAATGATATTTCAAGTGTGTATGTATAAGTAATACAAGTATGTAATAATATTTCTTTGGGCCATTAGCAAATTGCAGTAGTATTATCCTGCATGAATGTACATAAAGTATGTATAGGTACCTATATTATAGTAGTAGTAGTAAATGTTATAAAAATAAGTTGAAAAATTGGCAGCCACCTATTATTATTTTATTGGTCAGACAAATCTATTTTTAGAGTTCCAAGAATTAATATGTATGTGCGTGTCTATAAAGTAAGTTGTGCAAAAATCCCGACGAGGACGGGCCACGTTGTGAGTGAAGAAAAAGATTTTATATTTATTTTGTTAAATGGACACGGATAACATTATGAATATTTTACCAGAGCCGCAGTATATAACATGTAAAGTAGTAGGGAAAATAGCTCAATTGCCATTTCAATTTTTTAACTTGTCTATATCATTTCTATTTATAGCTGTTGTTTTTTTACCGTTATTGTACCTAAATCAAAATGAAATTGTCATTTCTTTTAAAATACAACTTTGGATATATAGTTTTTTGAATGTTATGATAGAAAAGCAATTTGTACGACAGGAAATTATAATAATAATTATTATTATTATTATGCTTTGAACTCGACTTATGTAGATGTCAACGTAAACTCATTTGCAATTATGGTAAAATGTGGAACACAACAACAAATAAGTGAGTTGGTGATGGAGACATTCTCATTTTTAATACAGTCAGTTGGATACTACTACTACTGCCATTTTATAAAAAATGAACAATGTTCTGTTTTCTTCCTTTTTACAAATGTAGACTTACATCAAAATCAAATTCTATTAAATTGTTTTAATCAACTTGTCATTTGTCATCTATACATTACGAAATATCTACTCTATTTGAAAACATAACGATTTTCCATCACGCAACCAAAAACAGCAGCGTACAAAAATGTGTTATTGTAAATTCCAATGATATCATCTTACAATGCACACACAATAATGTTTTAAAAAAAAATAATATACCATTACCTTGTGACTATATTAAAGCAAGAGAAGCTATTAAGCTCATTCATATATACTCTAAATATATATTGTTCAATTCAATTGAAATTGCTTGCTTCCTCAAACTTCCATTGCTATACAAACATGCATAGTTAGGTGGCTACCATGAGCTCTATTTCGTGAGCTGTCATAATACATATGGGCCAACAATAAGGTGAATGAAGTGACAATCATTTAAGCTGAGCAGCACTGTATATTTTTTTCCTTCATTTTGTCAACAACCCTATACGTTTCGTTTGTTCACTTGTATCACATCATTAAAGTTAATTATTTTTTTTCAGTTAAACTACTTGTCTCTTGTCTGTCCTCTTGCAGGAACATAATATATATATACATATATAAATATATGCCTATATATTACCTACCTAATCTACTTTAGTTCTCTTCTTCTTTTCAACGCTGTGCACGACATGTACTACTACACAGCGTATTTGTGTAACGACATTATATTATTGGATTGGGTGTATAAAAAAAGAGTTGAAAATGGACAATGATACATTCTTTCATCGTCAACTATCCACCTATTTGAAATGAACAAAAAAACTTCATTGTGATGATATTTCTTTCTTTTTTATTCTAGAACAAACAGACAGAGTCATATTACTATTATTGCATTGCGTGATATGTCACCATTTTCTCGTAATATTGTCTGCCACCTTTTGTTATCGTTGTGTTGTTGTATTAAAGATAAATATATCATTGTTACAAAAACACACATTATTATTATTACTGCTTTGCTTTTTTTCTCTTTCCCTGTACGTAACGTACAGCTTATTATGCTTGGCTAGTCAACCTCGGTCACCATCAGTGTCCACTTATCATCATAATCATCATATCATATCATCACCGCCAAATGCAAGAAATATTATTATATATATAAGTTTGAAATGCTGCAGCATCATCATCATCATCATTATCATCAAAAGAAATAGAGATACACAGATATAATGCTAATTTGGGAAAAAATATTTTACAATGAGTTATAACCAGGATGGTGTGAGGGTTGTTTTCCAAATATAGAAACATATATACATACTTATACTTTAGCTCATCTTATTAGCTGAAACAATGTGTGTGATGTTTCTTTTTCCGCCATTTTAAAAAATTCCGTACATATAAAGTTAGTAATAATAGTGACTGCTATAAATAATTTAATCACAATGGCACACAAGTATATTATTGTAACAATAACAGCAAAGAAAGAACAAGAACACACCGGCAGGATTTTTACAGCAGGCGAGCAAAAGGACATTTTATTATTCCATGCAAAATGAAAAAAGCGAGTATGATAGTTAAATCAACCAAGCGAGGCCAAAACAAGAACACCAATTAGCCAATTCGACGAAAAAGGATGTAACTTGTAACTTATTACTATATACTTCCCCACCACCACCAGTGTTTGTATATGCACAGTTGGAAAAGAACATAAATATGAATGAAGACTTTTTTTCTCTGTTACATACAATGTGCAAGACAGCAGACCAATTAGTTATTTTGTTTGAACTTGCATATGGCATGTATAGGTAAAG
>JAHZMT010000146.1:0-11589 GCA_027743785.1 Sinhomidia bicolor
AAAAAAATATCGCCTAATCCATCCGGTTGTTTGTTATTTTTTTCTACGAAAACAGGACATGCAGTGTAGTGGTGACAGATAGATGAACAAGGATATATTTTCTGACTAATACACTTTCCTGCCTGCGATAGTGTGCCTGTCAAGTCAAGACATTCATTGTTGGATGTAGAGCTTTAATCGCAATCGTGTTGGAATCAAAGAGTGCAATCCTATCGCCAAGTTTGGCTAATACGACATTTTAGATAATCAAGATGACACTAGTCAACAGTTGTTGTGGCCTTCTCGACCTACGATCAGGAGCAAAGTATTTCGCCATTCTATCCATGGTAAGTACGATAAATTTCACATTTTTTTAACCTTGATGCTCATATAAAAACATGCACGTCATTAGTTTTTATGTAATATAAAGCATCTCTCTCTCTCTCTCTAACATTAAAAATATATATTATGAGCATTGCCTTTTTGCCACCCCGCAGAAATGCAAATTTTTTTATTGATTGAATTATGCTTGGCTTACAGGTTTACGATCTTCTTATCACTGCATCTCTACTTCTAGTATTACTCCTGCATGTTCCTCACTTAAGATGGATTGAGCCACCAGAGGACCCTTACCGTAAGTTTTAAACTTATTATTATTTCGTATTTACATAACTTTTGCAATATTATATAAATCTGCTCCACATACGCCATACATCAAGCTTGTTATGATGCGAGCAAAACCTGTTTGAATGCATGAGAGGATGACAGAAAGGCATCGTTGAGAGAAAATATAGTACGTGCAAACATGAAAATATTGTGTATTAATGTAACATTTACAGCCTATCAAATCCTGCTAATCGCTACCATCACAATACAAGCACTCCATTCAATCCCCAGCTTCATCATGCTGTATGGAACTTGGGAGGTAAGCAATAAATCTGCATATCGTATCAAGAAAAACTGCCAAACCCATTTAGAAAAAAAAGAACGAAAGAAAACTGTAATGAAATCAGTGCAAAGTTTCTTTTTCCCCAACCTGCTTTTTTATGATCATTTTCAAATAATATTGTGCTGTATAGACAAGTCATGAATAACTGAGTCGTTTGTAAAAGAAAGAAAAAAAATTGTATTCACCTATCTATTTTTATATCTTACTTCTCTTATTTCTTGTTTTCTCAAGTCAATGTATTATAAACTATAGGGACAAAAGGCAAAAGAAGAAAAAGAAAAAAAATAATGTATGCAAATCCAAAAGAATTTATCAGCATAATCAACTCCGCAAGCTTTTTCCTTACTCCAAATCCATGTCATTTGTTGTTGTTATAAACATATCATTATTATCATCATTGTGCACATACAGGAAGCATCACGGGGAACGCTCTGCTGGCTTCTGATGACTTTTCTCAGTCTTTGCGTGCACATTGCGTGGATACCCGTTCCCTTTCTGTTTGAATGGAGATTGGATCGACTGGTGATTACAGTGACGTTCGTCTCTATTGCCTCACTTGTCATCTTCTACTCCATCCTTTGTGTCGTCAGCTACAGGCAGTGGGTTCTTTCAGTTGCAGAATCCCGAGGCACCTATTCCAACAGTCGTGCAAAGCGACGACTCGTGGAACATAGTTAAAAAAATGAATAGAGAAAAAAAAGATGTTTCAATTCATGAGGAAAAGTAAACATGATGATTATGTTGTGTAGCTAGTGATCTTAACATCCTATCGGGAAATTTTATTTTTGCAGCAGTGTAGTAAGTAACAGCAGCAGCAGCAGTACAATTTTGTGCAATAGAAATAATAATAATAATATATAATAATATGTATGCATGTGTGATAAATGAACATTTTGAACATGTATGTTTGTCTGCGTACATGCACATTACTTTTGAACGCTTCATTGGTTGCAAGCTGAAAGGAAGTTTAATGAAATACGAGTAAGAAAATGTAAGATGTGGTGGTTCGGTGTCTTTTCATCATCGTCAACCCTAATGATTATGTATTCGAAATATTGGAAGCAATTCTTTACTGTCAGATTAGAAAAAATATATATGTGTCTATATTTGTTACTTTTCCCATCATTGAAACCATATCGTACGCATACTTGAAAATATTATGACAGTGATGATCGTACCGTACCTTTTATTAGTTTTCACATTTGTTATACGCTTGCTTTTGCTAGTTTGCAATCTGCTACATGCATTGATATTATTATTGTTATTATTATTATTTTACGAACACTTGAAACTGGTCACATAACTTGCAGAGCAGCAACATTTAGCATGTTTGTACACATGAATGTCTGTAGGTATTTAAATCCATATTATTATCCTTCCTAGCTAACATTCGATTGGTGGCAAACCTACTTGATATTATTTTAAACTGTTGTACTACATAGATAGCTATATAATTATTTAGATATTAATTTAAAGTGCACTATTTAATATCTATGTTATAATAATTATCCAACTTTGGAGTATATTGTATTTGTCTTTTTAATTTAGGAAAATGTTTATTTTAACAAAAGGGCAGGAACCTGGATGATGATAAGTGAAGTTATAAATGTATAAAAATTTCAATAGATGTACATACATACAGATATACGTATCGATACGTACCCCAAAAAACGAAAACATGACCTACTATTTTTTTCAAAACTCTATTTCAATTTTCTAGAAAGTTGTAAATTTTACTCAGAAATTATCTGAAAATGCCTTATATTGTACGAGCGGTGGCCTTAAAAAATATAATGGATAATTGCATATTGTGATAAGGAATCAAAGAAATTATCTCCAATAAAGAAATTACAAGCCAATCAAATAAATTTTTAACTATAAAAGTATGACTGCTTTAAATTGGTAACGTTTTCGTTAATTTAACAGAAAAGCTGTGAGATATTGGCCAATTTTTAGCCATATGTAATGAATAATATGCAATACTTTGAGTACATAAATCTGGATAATTATATTGTTACTATTATTATATACTCATTTAATTATTGTTATCTATTGATGTATTAACCGTTAGGATATTAATGCCAACTTGTGTATTTTTAAATAATTATTTTAGTAGGAATTAAGTTATATGTATCTTTATTGTTAAGGTGTCTGCATTTCTTATTTTACCAAAACTAACCAAAAGTGATGTTGTCGAGAGTCAATGTTAACCGTTACTGTCATTACTATAAGTTGCAATTTAACAAGACTTTGTGTTTTTTTCAATTATTAACAATCTCGTTATATTTTATAACCCAGTATTATTAACCGGTAAGTCTGTATGCCATTTAGGCACGTTTATTAGTAAAAAATGATAAACTGTGCCGGTTTTCGTTCCACTTTTTCCAACTTACTTCTTGGTAAACGTTTGGTATATTTTTTCTGAACAAAGTTTCATTCATGTTGGTTGGCATGTTATAGTAGTGTTAACTTCACACAACGTATAAAGCCATATTGCCAAGAAAAAAGTTAGTTTATCCATTTTCAGTAGAATATTTACAACGATGATAAAAAGGGGAACGCAAGTTTTCAACATTTCCATCAACCCTTTCATAAAGAATAATAATAATGATCACCCATTCTCTCTCTGTCTCTCTCTATGCGCGTCCTGTTTCCTACTTCAACAAAATTATCGTATTTCTCAGGTTCCACTTCTGTCTACATGTTGACGTGTAATATTTTTCTTTTCAATGTTTATACAGTACGATCTCCTTTTCGCATTCTCTTAAATATTTTTTTCTCTTAGCTGCATTACATAAAGAATATCCACGTGGTTTAAAATGAACTCAATTAGACATTTACAATGAACAGAAATACTATTTTCCATTTCTTCTGTTTACTTTAATTGAAATAGTATTTTCCAGTCAGTCATTTTTAATTAGTACATGTTTGACTTTTTTTACTTTAGTATTTATTCTTATGGCAAATAACAAGTTTATATTAATTAGATAATTATTATATAAATTGACATTCACGGGATTAAGTGGAAATATTTATTTTATTAATTCGCCTATTCGATTTATGAATTAGATAATAATGAAAAAAAGGTTTTTAAGGAAAGGAAAAAAATATTTAATGAAAATCATAGGATTGTAAAACACAGCGACGAATTGTATTTCCTGAAAATGGTATAATGTCATTTACTAATACTACTTGGGTCATAGGTTGGTAAATGCAACATTAAGCTGCTCCTCGTGAATATTAAGAACTGACTACATAAAGAAGAAAAGTATGGAAAGAATGCAATGTTCATGTAAAAATTTATCGTCAGTGTGCATACTGTAAAGTTTTGAAAAGCATAAAATCAGTTTTGTACTGTGCAACAAGAAAAAGTAAAAAAGACGGAAAATGTATATATACGACCTATCGGCAAGAGTTTTGCTCTGACATCCCATTATTCTCTTTTGGTGGTGGTGGTGGTATATGTATTCCTTCCCTTCCTCATTCCATTCAACCCTTTATTTACAACATGAATGCATACATATACACAACACAAGCTTTCCAATTCCATCCAAGCAATAAGCATACGACATAAGATAACGCAATCTTTTAAGACGGACTCAAAACAGTGTAGGCGGCATTCGCAGATGATACACTTTTTTACGTAGGTATTGCCCAACCAAGCAGTACAGCAAAAAGCTCAAAACATTTCATACAAATGTCTCCAAAAGTTTATCGTGTGTCTACACAAAAATATTATAAAGAGCAACGCAATTAAATTACTGTGTGTCTGTCAAGCCACGTTGTGTTCATATAACGTTTTGCCATAATAATAATAAATGAACCGTATAATAAACTATTTATAAGTTTATATACAAAAAAGCAAAGATTTTCTGGAGAGTGCAGTCAACAATCTGAAGTGACACACTGGAAAAGGAATAACTTTCGTATACACTCTCGCATCATGAAAACCTAATTCATTTTTGTCAACTGTGGAAAGTACTTTTGTGGGGTTGTCATTGATAAAGTTCATCTGGAGCAACCTTATTTTTATTGTCCCATACATGCAAACAGACATACTACATGATCTGATCTTTTATATTTGGAAGTTAACGTACTGACGCTCTTCCTTTTGAAAAGTGTCATCAAAATGAACTTATCTTTAAGTTTATCGGCCTGCAGAGTAAAACATGTAGTATTCATTCAGTGAGGCGCATTACGACTAGCGTTTAACAGTAATGTGCATGTCCACAGGGCATTGTCTGTTAACATCACTCCATTTTTAGAAAACTACACAAAAATAAATAAATAAACGCGTTTGTTTAAACTAGTATTCCTCTTCTTTTTTACTTTAATTGTAATTTTTAATCTCAGGGCTATCCAATTCACAATGGCTCGAAGCAGCTTATTTAATGTAGTGCTTCACTACTCAGTGTTTTATACCTGTCTAGTCACAACAATAATTGTGGGTCAAAAGTGTGGACATTTAGTTCCTCCAGAAGCTGATGTCCTTAATGCAACTGAATCAACCCCATTCAACAATGGCCTTTTAGAACCGACTGTGTTCATCGCGATTCTCGCTCGCAACAAAGCACACACGTTACCGTATTTTCTAACCCTTATCGACAGACTGGACTATCCAAAAGAAAGAATTGCGCTTTGGTATGTATTGTTGTTAAAATGTACAGTTGAGGATTTAATTTAAAATCTGAGTCAAAGTGCACGCTAGTAATAATTAATTTTTAATATTGTATTTTTTAAATAGGATTAAAAGTGATCATAATGAAGATGCTACTCCTGACATTTTACGAACGTGGGAGAATGAAGTTGGTTATTGGGGAAAGTACCATTCTGTCATAGTGTCCATCACGGATTCTCCACCTGAAAGGCAGTCGGACCAAGGGGAAAATTCAGTAACCTGGACCCCACAAAGATTTCGCCACATTATAAGACTGAAAGAAGAGGCAATTAAACTAGCCAAGAAAGTTTGGGCAGACTATATTTGGGTAAAAATTTAACGTAAATTTTCATTGCAAAAAATTTACATGAGACTTAATTTTGTATTGAAATGGTTTTAACAGTTTTTGGATGCAGATGCCTTTATTGTCAACAATCAAACCCTTAGATATCTTCTAATGAAGCAAAAACCGTTGGTGGCACCCATGCTTCTTTCTGGTGGAATGTATAGTAATTTTTGGGGAGGAATCGAGAATTATTATTACGTGCGCACAGATGAGTATACAAAAATTGTGGAGCGAGGGAAAACTGGCTGCTTTCCCGTGCCCCTAATTAACAGTGCGGTGTTAATGGACATTCGTCCAAAAGTTACGCCTACCTTTGAACGATTCAACCAATCCATTCCAGAGGACGACATGATCCTCTTTGCAGAGAACGCGAGAAGGCTCAATATTACAATGGAAATTTGTAACGACTTGGAATATGGCTATATTCTGGCACCCTTGGATGACTCATCCCCGTTAAGAATTGATTACGAGCAGATGGTTAATTTACGAGTGGAAGTGGCAAGTAAGAGAGATTTATAATATGATTTACAACTTTCGTACATATATATTTATTCCTTTAATAGTCCAAGTATTCAGGTAATAATTCATATTTTTTTATCATTGCGGTTGATCATCAGGTTATTGGCATCCTCCACTGGAAGCGGCCCCATTTTTGCAAAAGTTTCTGGCACCTCCAATGCCAGCATCCACAATAGGTTTTGATAAGATTTACGTGATCAACCTAAAACGGCGCCCTGATCGCTTGATAAAGATGCAAAATGCAATGCAAATCATTGGACTGGACTATGATTTAGTTGAGGCTGTGGATGGACTGTAAGTTTGCTTGTGCTTTTTATGAGCTTTCTTTTTTTATATTATGCATTTTTATTTATTTTATAATTTATTACACTGAGAAAGTCAAGTTTATTTCAAATCAACAAGAGCTACATATACATTGTGTACTATGATGATGTGATACAGACACATATATTATAATACAACTATAAAAGTATTTTTTTATAATTCTTGTGTAGTCCAATATTAAAATGAGTTTTTTAAACTCTGTAAATAATTGCGTCGACAATTTTTCGACGACGCACAATGAAAAACATGTACCTAATAATTATTAGGTAGAATAATTTGTACATCGACATCTGAGTAGCCAAACCGTGCTTAAAATATTATGTTTTTTTTTCAGGAATAATAATTATGGTGATAAAAATAGCTTTTAACACGATTACATGGAAAATTTTTAAAGGGTGAGGCAAATTTTCCATAATTTGATTTTTGATACCGATTTTTGCAGTTGATTTTTCTTTCTATATCAAAAACTACAAAAATTAGAGACTGATAAAAATTGTTCCAATTTTCCAGGTCACATATTGACATATTCAAACATAGTATGTGTATTATCAGATAGGTAATTATTATTATTAATACATTATATTATATCATCACAAGTATTACAAACATGGTATACATTACATGACATGAGACTAGCTACATATTATATTATTTATTATATATTTCGTTTCAGCGTTCTTACCCATAATTAATCCATCATACGCAACCATTGCCTAATTTAAAACCTTGTTCTCTCTGGAGAAATTTACTATCAGATTCACCTGAAAAACTACACGAAACATTTTTTTTCTTCCACGTGACATGTTTCATCAGTCGAGTCGTAATTAGAACAAGATGTCTACTTTGTTGAATGCAAAAAGAACAATTTGTATTTTGAACATTTCTGCACTCTGCACTTTAATTAGCTACTTTAGAAATACTAGTAAACTAACCGTAAATATACGAAAAAGTACATATACAATTATGTTATAGGAAAATGGGTTGAAATTGATAGCTTACACGCGAAAATATGTATAGAGAAATAAGTGAAGGTGACAAATTACTTTTTCTAAATGCTTAAAATTAATTTAAAATTAATTATTAGCAATCACTCGACTTGGATAAACGTGCGCGTGCAAACTCTCTCTATTTTATATATGCTAAAAATACCGTGTATTACGATTACGCACATAAAATCTCATAGATCAAGATGCTGCGCTTTTAAAATGTTGGTTTTGTTGAAAAATTGGTTCAGTCTACAAAATGCAGTATAATTTTATATTTTTTGATGATTTACTTACATCTAGTTGCTTTAAACATATCATGGAACACTTTTTAAAATGTTCGTTTGTCCCACACAAATTTTACTGGCATATATATTTCAGTACCTATTCTATTTACCTGATTTTACCTTTTACATGTGTTTATATTCACAATCAGTAGGGCTTTAAAAAAGAGAAAAAGTTGTTTTTTTATACATTAGGAATGCTTATAATTATAACATTGTTTAACTCTAAAATGAGTTTACACATTAAATTAGACAATGAAAAATACACTACAAAAACTTGAAACTTCATTTGGACCGGATTTCGACCAAGCACAACATTAAATTCTTTTTAAAGTGATTATGAAAAAAAATTCTTGGAAATGTTTTCTGCATTATCGCTAATTTTCTTTAATAGAAAGTTACACAAGCAGACCATGTGGGTGGGGGATATGACTGGATGTATAAGCATACACATATTATTATGCTACATTGCTACAACCTACAACAATAAATACAATAAAATGACCTTGCTTTAATTAGCTAATAATAATAATAATAGTATGCCTCATCATCATTATTATAAAGTAGCCTAAAGTTCATAAACATTATTTTCAAATAGATGAAACTTTCTGGCAATTTGACAAAGTTAGAGCGGCATTCATGGTTTGAATGTCTCAAGGACCCTGCATTTTCTAATGAGTTCTTTTTTTCTAAGTTATACTTTTTTTTAGCTATATATAAGGGTTCCCTCAAATCTCCGTTAACATCAGTACTTCAAACTATTGAGCGATGTCAAAAGTTGAGATTTGAGACATAAAATCCAGAAGTTCTGGCTGCAGTCAAATTGTTATGTAGGCTGCTAACAATAAGAATGAAATCTATTATCTACAGTGGTTTCTTAGACATACAAACCATTTGTAATAAATTTGTAAGCACTCTTTTGTATCTCTCACACACAAATTGGCTAATAATTGAAATATCTCTGTGCGGCATCTACTACTTGCTTGGTTGGTTGGTCTCTTCTTCTCACTCTTGGTTTTTTTTGCCTTAATTTATCTCCGCCATTTCATTCGTTGACTTGCTAGTAATCAGAGGTTGGGGCTGGTTGCTTTGTACAAATGACCTCCTGCTGCTCATATTACTGCCAGGATGAGATCGAATTTCTGTGGCGCAAGGGAGATATCCGTTACTAGGTCCACTGATCATCATTCCATTGTGTGGGGACAGTTGTTTATGACTCTGTTGATGATTAGTGTGATTCATTTGGCTGCCATTTAGCCGAACGCTGGCGCTAGTCACGTTGTGCATTCGTCGCGATGAGGTTGAATGAGAGCCAAAACTGGACATTCGCATGGATTTTGTGTCGTAGAAAGATCTGTCGAATTTTGAGCAACTGAACATTTATCAAAATTTTTAAAACACACACATGGAAAGAGAAAATGCAGAGAGAAAGAAATAACAGTTTTTTTGTTTGTCAATATAAAAGGGAGGGGAATGACAGCGATTAAGTTAACAAACCACATTGTACAGTTTACAGAAGAAAGAGACAGAGAGAGAGAGAGCAAAAGGCGAGCAGCATAATTGATTTTCAACAATGCAGACAGGCAGGAAGGCAGGCGTACAGACACAAAACAAGAAAAACAACACACAACAATTAATTACATACATTGTTTTGTATATTGCTATATTACACAAATGCTTTACCCATTTTGTTAGTAGCATTTTGGCAAGCTTTAGTATTTTATTGTTTAATTTTGCAGTTAGAAAGTTAGAAATATTGAAAGCTTTGTTAGTGAATATACGTTCTGTTGGATGGACTATTGAAGTAGTACCCTCGATCATTTGGGGGAGCCTCTGGAGCACATGATTTGCACAGTTTTGACATGATATCATAGCGCATCTTCTTTAAAGCCATCTAAAAACAAGAAAGAAAAAAATTAATTTATAATTAAATTGAAAAGAACTAACCGAACAGTATTGTGGGATAGGGACGACTTTTTGCATACCTGGATGTCAGACATTCGTGCAGCATAAATGATTGGATCCACAAGCGTCTTCAAAATCACCAATAAATTGCAGATAATTCCAAATGACAGTCTGACAATCTCAGAGAGCTGAAATAAATAAATAGCAAAATTAAAGTTGTAAGTAGTAGCATTCGCATGAGAGAAAGTTTTCCAATAAACGCGGTATCTTGGTCAATTTTATTTTATTTTAATTTTTCATTCCAAGGTCACTTTTATCCCTTTTATCAGCTTCAACTTTTTCTCCCCCCACACATTGGTATATAGTATAGGCTGCTATATTTTTTTGTGGGAAAAGAAAAAAAACTGTGCAAATACATAATGTTCCAAGCAGCAATACTAAGACCGCTTCTACAACAAACTGCTGACTGGTGTACTTTATATCTGATGCAAAAGTAATTGAACTGAAAGAGAACATGTTATATTGTTGCTGGAAATTTGTTTTGTCCGATCTCTTATCTTATTTTTTTCTCCTCTTCTTCTACTTCTTCCCCACTACAATTTCATCTGATAATTCATACATGAGCACGCACACAACAACAACAGCAACAGCAGCAAATGTACTCTTTCACCCAAACGTTCAAAAATGAAAGCAATAAAAAAACCTCATATTAATATATACGATTGCAAGGAAGTCTCGAGTGTGTACACACCCAATTGTAAAAACATTTTTTTCCTGAGTAAAACTATCTAATGCTTGTTAGATAAAATATTTATTTTTGTATAGAATTTTAAGATGTATAGCACATTATTATTTGCCTTACAGATTTAATGTCGTAGATGCAGTTCTTGCAAGCAATGAGCGAGTACAATGTTGCCGGCATCCATCCAATAATATAAGTCCCAAGAACGAGCATGGTTGTAAGCACCGCTTTCACATTTCGCTTTAGTTGTTGTGAGTTCTGAAAAAAAGAAAGAAAAAAACGAAATGTTTTTTGTTAGTATTTTTTTATCTACTCCAGAAGAATGAACTGAGCAACCATATTATATTTTCTGCCACTGCCATTATCATTAGCTGTTTTGTGGTCTATTTTAGGTATGCATACTTCATCAACTTTTTTAAAGTGGAAAAGAATGGCTTTTAGTTTGGAAACATATATAAACTTTCGCTAGCACACACTACTTACTTACTGACTGTGCAATGCATGCATGCATGCATGAATAAAAAAAATTTCTTTAAAAATGGTATGAAATGAAATCCATCCTGAGATTCTGTGCTTGGTTTATTTTTATTTTTTTACGTTATTTATTTATGTTACTTTTTACAATACAATGACACTTTTTAAAATTTATTTGTCATCTGTAATGTGCTCCCAAAAGTATTCGAGAACAAAAAGTTATGTTTGGTTTTACAAACTCAAAAGTTACAAGGCGCCTTTTTTACATTGTTTTGTACACTGCATATAATAATAGATAGAGCGAATAGAGGAAATGCTCTATATATCTAGTTAGTTATGTACAGGTGCAAACATTTTAAATTTATTTTTAAGGGAAAATAAATGCAGTCGGAAAAGGCAATAAAATAAGACATTGTGCGGCAATAAC
>JAHZMT010000147.1:0-19329 GCA_027743785.1 Sinhomidia bicolor
AAACACTTTATGATTTTTAAAAACTTTTCAGTATTCTTCTTTAATGCTGTTTTTCATATCGCTTCATTTCGCTTTTGTAATTCCATATTTTTAAAGACAATCTGTACAATATTTAATAAATCTTTATCTTACTATACTTATATATGTAGCTTCATTTTGAGTTTTGATATCGTATATTGTATACATACATACACATATTACAGGGTATTCAATAACTATATAGCTAGTTTATGCTAGTTTTTACACAGCATGTAGGAGTAAACATTATTAGTAGTTGTGTTGTGTATTTAGGTAGTTAAAATATTTTACAAGTGTGATGATGATGATAGTTATTATATAATATAGCAAACTGCTATCATAACCTATTAGCTTTGTTACAGGAAGTCTTATAAATGATAATAACATATTAAAAGGGATAATATTGTATGTACCTGCAATATTATGCAGGTAGGTATCGGTTATTGTTGAGAAAAGTGATTATTACGTGATTATTGAGGTGATATTTTATTATTAGTGAGTCATATTTATAGAATATTATTGATGCAGCCGATATATGGGTGTACGACAAACTTTCTCTACAAATACAACAACACGCTTCCTAATCAGATTGAGTAAACTTGTAAGATTATTTTTGCCATTTCCAGTTAGCCACGCGTTTAATAAAATAAATACAGTTCATTATTACCGTCATCTTACTTGAAATCAAACTGGGTTTTGGGGTTAACAAAGACAAACGAAAACCTCTTGCATACAAGCGACTTGCTGATATGCTTGATAGTTTTAATTTTAATATAATATACTTACCTATACCTACACTAGTGACAATCAACAAATTGACAAAAAATACAAATACATAACCTGAATAGACAGAAAACAAAACAATTAACTAAAATGTTGTACTACAAACCAATACATGAACTATAATAAAACAACAATAACATTACCAGTAAATGGTATGGAATACATAATATAATAAAAACCCAAACAATAAATAATATAGAAAAAGTTGACTCGAGAACAATAACTTCAACAACAGATATAGGTAAATTATAACAATGAAGGTGAACACACAGTATTTATTCTTTTAGTAAGCCGCACCCGAAACCAGTATATCCGAAACTGGAATCTCCATAAATGGATATTATATTGTAACTGTAATGGATATTCTAACTACTATACATAAACTAAATAAACTCAATAGAATGGGGCAGTGTATTTATTCTATTCCTAAGAAAACCCGACATTTTTTATTCCTCCTTAAAAAAGCTTTCTGTCTAATTTCCCGATTCCCAAAAAATATACATACATAGCGCATAGGTACAATGGGTAAGTAATCAAAAATATTTCAAAACTGTCAAATAGCATGTAAAAATGACATAAAAGCTAAAACAGAGTTAAGGGAATCACTTTTGGTAATGTTTAATAAACAAAACATAAAATTCATAACGTTTAGCTAGAAAAGAGATTCTTAGGTTTTAATGGCACATAAGAAAAATCCTTTTCGCTTATTTATCAGCGGCATATCATCATCAGTCCATTAAGTCTCCAACACCATTTCACAACAAACGCACAGTCCCTTTATATATTCTAATTTATTAAGGGCTTATTAACTTTTAAAGAACGTATATTCTAACTAGATATATGTATATTATATTGCAATCAATACGCCAGATTTTCATTTTCAATGAGATTTTATAGTTAGCATATATATTGTGAAAAGTGAAATGTCATTGTTGCGGGAAAAGGACACACGATATAAAGTTAATAAGAAAAAAGTAAAAAATTGGAATAACATTTAAATAATTTGATGATTATCATTAAGAATGTATAAAAATAGACGGCTTTAAACAACAATAACAACAGTAATATTTAGTACGGTTCATTTAAACAAGCTTAACCATATGCGTCCTTGTATATGTGTATCGTTTTCAAAATAGACAATTTTAGGAAACAGTTTTTACAGTTGGGCATTTTTTACTCACATTCTAAAATACCTTTCTGTTGCCTATTTTAGGCTACTTGCTCAGACATTATTTACATACGGTATGTATTTTAGAATGTATGTACATTTTACACTATTTTGCAAATAGAGCTCCTGCGTCGATTTTAATATTATATTTATCAAATCCTTGGCAGAACTCAATGTTATTAATAATACAACTTAAAAAACGTCCTTGTCCAATAATGATCATTCAAGATAATAACATAAAATTTCCTAAAAACCCATAAAGACTGTTTTATACAATGCTATTATTATATTACTCATAATATTCAATACGGTGATTTGTTACGTTTATGTATTTGGTGGGATTCAAAATCTATTTTCTGCTTGGTTTAGTTTTAAGCTGCACAAGGTGGTGACTTCATCAGAGCTACAAAGGAGCAATGATGGATCTCACCAATAAACTGTCATCAAATTTGGTACACTAACAATATAATTTTAATAAAAAATGATTGACGACACTATCACATCAACTACAAATAGCTAATTAACAATTATTACTATCTTATAATTACATAATATTTGGTTGTTTTTTTCAGAAGTGAAAAACTAATTTTCAGTTTTATTTCCGTATCGTAGGCCGATAAATTAAGAATTAATTGATGAACAGCAAACTCAAGATAACCGAGAAATTTGTTATTCTCACTTAAGTGAATTTTCAGTCAACGTTTTTCAGACATGAGACAAATACTTTTTTTCTTGATTCACCACTCTGTCATTTTAATTTCCCTAGGGCTCGAGTAATCTCAATTTACCATTAACGTGTGTGATTCAATTGGAGGAGAAGAGTCATAAAGAGTGTCTGTGTCTTGCGTCGGTTCCCCTTGAAGTTGACATTGGTTGCTTAGCGTGCCAGCGCCACAGTCACAGAAAAATCTAGAAACAGAATGAACAGAATAAATAAAAATTATTGATTTTGGTTTCGATTTTGCTATTTTTAAAAATTTGAATAGGAGGGAAATGACAATTTTTTGTCCTTGTTTTTACCTGTCATGACGTATAAACTCAGTGTCATGTCCAGCATGACAAGTGCGAATACAGTTTACACAAATAGCATTCCGATCCGTGGTGTTACACGTGCGGCAACGATAAAAGTCATGCATAGGGAAGCTAGTGTAGGAAGAAATTTTATAGAGACACTGTCCGTTCTCCACTGCCTTTTCGACGGCATCTTGGTTGTTGAAAATTTTATTTCCTAAGGTAAAACGAATANCTAGTGTAGGAAGAAATTTTATAGAGACACTGTCCGTTCTCCACTGCCTTTTCGACGGCATCTTGGTTGTTGAAAATTTTATTTCCTAAGGTAAAACGAATAAATTTTAACTAATTACAATAACTCCCAACAAACATCAAATTCATAGAACAACGAGAAAATAATTGTTGTATCGATTTGCGTGAACAAAAATGAGAGCACCTTCCGCCGCAGCGTTCAATGCTCCTTGAATTGTGTCGAAACACCGAATTTTTCGACCCGATAGATTGTCAGTGTATATGTCTTGGTAGCCTTGACGTACATGAAGACCACAATAAAGCTGCTTAAACGACTCTTTCCAAGGATTTTCATATTCACTTTCGTCACAAGGGATCATTTCAAACTTGGCAGAGCCGAGACGGTATACGGGGAGATCGTATTCAAAAAGCCTTTGGTATACAGTTTTCCTGGTAAGAAAATAAGGTTTGAAAATTACTACAACTCTTTTGGACACAAATCAAAAATATTTTGGAAGTGACAAATCAAATCTTTTTGATAAACATACCATAATTTACAGTCATTAGATATACTTTGGAAGCGCTTGCAAACTTGTGTCACTCGACACAAATCCTTTTCTTTGAGATATCCAAATATTGTCAGTAATACTTCATCAGGGAGCTCATATTGAAGATAATGTGCTGCATTTAAGCTACCGGAAACTCCATCACTGTTTATGGAAGCACATCTGCGAGGTCGCTTTCGAGCAGGGATCAAAGACGCAGCTGCAGCTGATGTAGTGTACATAGTAGCTGTGTCTGTCGGGCAGGACGAGTGACCAGGAGGACTTCCAGCAATAAACGAAGGAAGTGGAGTACCAGGTGTTGAGGATCTTGAAGAAGACTCTGAACATGGTCCCGTGGAGGAACACATGGTTGCTGATACTGATGCAGAGGGACCCGCAAATGTGCCACACCTTTCGGGGGCAGGGACGCCACCACCGGGATCCTGTGCTACCAGAGGAGGTGTTGGCCACTGACTGCTGCAACCACCTCCACCGGAACTGAGAACATGACTCATTCTACTAGTACTAGCAGTTGTGGTGGCATTGGAAGTATTGGAGCTGCAAACACTGTTACTACTGCTACTACTACCCTCTGAGACAACAAAAAAACTAGTGGTTGGGGGAGCTGCCGCACCTCCTCCAGTCATTGACGGTGAGGATGACGAGGAGCTTTCCAACTGATGAGGAGATTTTCTCCGTAAATCATATGGAGGTTGATGAGGGGAAGTCGTGCCCAGTCCTTGAAGAGGTTGAGAGGAGGAGGCTGACGACGACGAATTTGATGAGCATGAGGGAACAGGAGACGTGGATGATGACGGTGAGTTACTCTGTAAAGATGCCAGCGCACTACCACCTCCCGTACAACTTGCCGATGTCGATGCAGTGGCTGAAGAGCAACCAGGATTACTACTTACCATTAATGGTACCGGAATAGCTGGCGCCTGCTCCATTCCAATAGGCTCTTCCGACCCTTCTATAAATATTAAAGCAAATATAAATGCGTTTAAAATTCCAGTTATTTCAAAATTTAGGAATGATCGTTTTGAAAAATAAGCATAACTGAAAAAAATTACCTGGATTAGAAACAGCTGGTATTGATCTTGTACTAAGACCTGATCTCCTTAAAGGCCTTCTTTTTGACCTCCTGGATCTATTTGATGTTACGGAGGCACTGGGCATTGTGATGCACAATTACGACTTTGGAACAGTAGAAAATAAACTTTACACACCACACCTACGTCTACTAATAATGCCGATAGTTATTCGCCAACTAAGTTCCCATTTACATTATTCTGTAAACTTTATTTTGACAACTTTCTTTGAACCTTAACCTTTACTACTTCTCACACCCACACCAAAAGTTCACTCACATTGTTTCTCGAATTCCAGGAAAACTTTTATGCATACGTGTAGGCCAAATTCTTTGAAGCAATCACCGTCACAAATTAAACAAACATTTATTACAGTCACACTCATCACATTCCGAACAATATGCACAACTATTAATACTGCTGCTGCAGCTATTAAGCATATTAAAAGTTCAAAACTATTTGATTACAGTTTTCAATCGAACCAACATTATGTTCTTTTCTCAATCCTGCTCAAGTTTTTTCAGCAAGTTTGCAGTAAAGCCTATTAAATAAATAAAACAAACTAAACAGCACTTCATAAAAATGATTAAATACGTCAATATTTTTTTATAAAAAAACTGGCTCAGTACTGTTGTAACATTCTTACATGATGTAAACTAATTACAGATTTTTTTTCATGCCCATAAAACTTATTAAACCCCCATAATTTTATTAATGAATGACAGAATAGAATAGAGCATATTAATGAACTTTTTTAACTGCTCATTCACCATCACCGCCACTGATACTCAATACTAACGCACTTACACACTACTACTTACTTACTACACACAACAAAATCAACTTTACTTATCAATGTACAAATTTGTTCTCCCTTGTTCCTTGTTGTTGTCTTATACACTCGTTATTTTCTTGCTTAACTAACTATTCATTACTATTATCAATATGTAAGTATATATTTTCTCTCTCTCGTCGTAGTTTACTTTCAAAGCAAATATATAGCCAATTCATTCTTTACACTCGCCTCACACAATAAACAAACATACATATTATTATTATCAGTATCAGAGAAGAGAGATGTATTTATAAATTTTTGCACAATGTACTTACAAACCTCTCTTGTTACGAAACAAAAAACTAATTTTTTTCCTACTATTATTATTACTATTTCATTGATCTTATCTTTTTCTGTTTCTGATAAATAAATATATTATAATAATATTATGTATGTAAAAAAAAGTGTTAACTGTTTTGGTTAAGGTTCTCTTGTTTCTCCTGCTGTTGTTTTTGTTTAAAGGGATATATATATTTTTTATTCTTGACTTTACTCTTTGGTCTATGTCTGTGTGATGTAAGTTTACAATGTATTTTTATTATTCTTTCTTTATTGGCAGAAGCAGAGGGAGAGAGAGAACAGAGAATATTATGAAGGATTATTATTATATTACTTATATAGATAGATAGATAGATGATAAAAAAATGTCTTGTCTTCTTTAGACTGTGACTAGTAGTAGTACATGTAGTAGTAAAGTAATAGCGCAGAGAGCAAGTGAGTGAGTGAGTGATATAACGAACGAGCATATAAAACGGCATATATAAATATTAATATTTTAATACCAGTTTATTACTTACTGTCTGTGCTGCTGCTGCTGCTACAAAGAAAAAGGGTTCAATTCAATCAAATCAGACAGAAGATCTCCTCCACTCAATATTAAAAATAAGAGGTTACATTTTACCAGTCTCACAATAATGCAATACGAGCGAGCAGGAATACATAATAATAATAATAATATTATTCCTCTGCATACCTATACACACATAATTTTTGGTTTTTTAACACATACTTTATTGTATGGACTTACTCTAAATTATTATTATACTTTGTTCTTCGTACACGGCTTGCTAAAAAGGTGTACTATATGGATAAAATATTATGGAGATATTTTTTGACATAGACATGTATGGATATTATAATATATGTATGTATATATTAGCATAAATGCATTCATATTACAAATATTGTTATATCATCGTCATCATATCGTCTATTAAATGAAAACCCAATGCTAAAAAGAGAGACAGAGAAATATAATTCATTTGTGTATGAAAAAAGAGATGAAAAGAAAAATTAAACTGTACGTACACGTACATATATTTTATACATTTGTAATATGTATCGGAATGGGATTTTCTTTCTTTCGCCTTTATTTTTTTTTCTCTCTCCCCTGCTGCCTGCTTGTTCATTCTCCGTTTAAGTTTTTTAAGTACTACTTTGAGGAGTACTTATCCTTATCCGACATCCATCAACGTAAAGAGAATATCTCTGTACTACCATACATACACGCTGTGGTTCATATTATTAAAGCTAAACTAAAAAATGAACATATACATATATGTGCTTAACAAAACCATTCAGTGAACTCGCTCAACACAGTACTACATATAACGTAGAGCAGTGCCAGTGCCTTCTGTTTCTAGTCTTTGTACGTATGTACGCGAAACGGTGCTCATCCAAGTAATCATAGTAAGTAGTAAATGTAGATACAACTCTGAAAATATTACTACAACCATTTGTAGTACCTTTTACAGACATGAATATATATACAATAATATACATATTTACAAGTCAAAGTGGTGCGGGACGGAACAACACGGGTAAAAAAGTATAAAATACAAACAATACAACAAATTGATTATCATCATCATGATGAATTTTCTGCCTTTTCGAACAATGCAAATCCAAGCAATGCAATGCAGTAATACTCAATATTTAACATGGTACTGCTAGTACTACTCACTCTAGCTAGACAGATGTCCCGTCTGCTGTGATCTCTGTGTTGGTCTTTCTAGTGTTGGTAGATTTTTGAATGTTGTACATTACAATAGGTAGTTCAACTTAAACAGCAGTTTTTTTCGTAAAAAATTTGTATGACCTTACATGCATATGTATGTATGTATGTATCAATGATACGAAATAAAATGTTGTGCTATGACTCAAAGAAAAAAACTCTGTAATGATATCTTTGTCTTCCTTGGTCTGGTGCTCTTGGTTTTGTTGAAAGCGTACATACCGTGTGTTGTTCTCCCAGTCCCAGACAGAAAAGCACAGGCACCACTAGAGTAATACAAGTGTATTAATGGTATTTGAAAAGTTGTGAAAATACGTTCTTTCATATTGTATTAATGTGTTATAACAATAAGAGAGAATGAAATGGGTAATGAAATGTAATGAAAAAATGAATGGGGCAAGTTGAGAATGTATTGACAAAATTAACTGTAGGTACATACACTAAACACTACCAGCAAAATTAGCGTGTGGTTATACCAAACTTCTGTTTTTCTTCCGCCTACTAACAAACAGTAACACCAATTATATGTTTAAAATTGATTAAATTTCGATCCTGTATCATGTAAATTGATTATAGTGTATGTGGAATTGGACGGGGAATTATATTGAAAGAGCATGGCACAAAAAAGGGGTAAGAGCGTTATGAAAATTGCATGTAACCTGTCATGTCACTCAAATTGCGAAAAGCCTGACTTTTACAAGTAAATGCGATAAAGTATATAAATATTTGTAGAAATACATAGACCTAAACGAATAATGTACATAAAATTTGGAACAGTTCATAGAATGAATGATAAAGATAAGAGGATATATAACTCTGACGGTGAGTGTCATCGACTCTTGTGAACCTTTTGCATGAAAAAACTTTATACTAAATTTTCCTAAAAACAAATAAAAGAGAACAATGTTATTAGCTACAATTGCCTGCCCTATACTATACTTCCTTTAGGAGAATAACAAAATTTAGTATGAAAAAAACACAATTTTGACGTTACATGTTTTAATAATGTTTGATAGTTTGATTTGAGAAACAGGTTGGTATTTGGCATTTCTGCTTGTATCGACTTCTTTATTAGAAGAGTGAAAGAAACCCCTCACAAGCCGTTCTCTATCTATGTAGCATATTGTCTTCATTAGTATTAATTACTTTGAATAAGGTGCAGGTGCATAATTTAGCGATTCCTACTGGTAAAAGAGATATATATATATTAACGTTTTTGGTTACGTGCATACCTACAGGAGTCTATATGGCGTGGGTGGCTGGATGGAGGATGGATGAGCTTATAAAAAGTGCGTATGAATCCTAGGTATGATAATAATGTGATGGTGAGAAATCTGAGTAATAATGAGAACTGAAATAGCTAGGCACTTCTCTCTCATTCATGTGATGAAATGTGCATACGTCTATGCTACAGATGGAAAATGAGGAGGTGCACTATTGCAAACACACACAACATACTTTCCGCTATATCTTTCACCCCATCACGCAGAGTGCAAAAAGAGAAAGGAAATATTTAGTGCCGACACAAATATGACACGCTGCCTAACGCTATTATTGTTGATCAACAGGCAGAGTATAAAAATTAAAATACACGAAAGGCTAAAGCTATAAATATATTGATTGGAAGTACTAACTAGTGAAAATAAACAGATAACATGGGGGAAAGTTGAAAGGGTTGCAATATCTGGTGGTGGAAAACTAAGAAACTGGACAAGTACTTTCACCGGTGAGCCAGGTGTGTTATGTTGACGTGGTACTTAGCTAGGTGGAGCAACAAAGTTGTTGGTATTGTTGTGAAGTCGCTACCAAACCGTGCCTCTCATCTACACTACTGGACCAAGCAAGACGGAACCAAGTAGTTTTAGAAAAGATTTTAATATTTCACTAAAATGTCAACTGAGGGTAATCTTGTGTCTTCTTCGGCCACTCAACCGTCATCAGTGTCATCCTTCGAGTGTAGCATTATCGTACGTGCCATGCTTTATTCTGGCAAGTGTTTATGTGGGCAGCCTTTATGTCTGGAAAGATAACAAACTACCGAGGTAAGTTTGTTTATTTTGTTCTCAGATAATATAATATATTATGGTGGTGAAAGAAATTGAAATTATACACTAAATTAAACTGTTTGGGTTTCATTTTTTAGCAATCACCCACAAACGATAAAACGACGTTTTCTCAGTATTTTTTGCGTAACAGTGATCTCTCCGTATTTTGTCTCTTACTTCATCCATCCAGACTTGCTTAAAGTATTTAAAACTTATTTAAAACGTTGCAGTTTAAACTTTAAATTACTTACTTTTGTCAATATCAATGTTCCTTTTTTTCCTTCCGTTACTTCAACACAGGAGCATTCTTTATGGAAGATTTTAGGATTCAGGTGGGAAGGTTTATTGCCGGCCTTAGTGTTCCCGTTAATCTTGACTGGAATCCTGTTTTTGGGTCCCATTAGCATGGAGGGCTTTTCTGGTCTTTGGAGTATATACTTGGGTATTTATTTATGTCACATACGTAACTGTGTTCAGAAAATTAGAATATGTATTTTGTTATTTAAGTATTATAAATTACTTGATTTTTATTCCATAGAACCACGTTATTGGCTATCGTACATGAAGGAGCTTGTTTGGATTCGCAACTACGTTATTGCTCCCATCACCGAAGAATTCACGTTCCGAGCTTGCATGCTCGCCCTAATAATTCACTGCACAAACCCAACAACGGCCATGTTTATATGTCCAGTGTTTTTTGGTGCTGCCCATTTACATCATATGAGGGAGCAAATCAAGTTTGGAGTCAACTGGACCATGGCTTTAACCACGTCGTGTTTTCAATTTGCCTACACCTCCATTTTTGGAACTTATTCTGCCTATCTATTTTTGCGCACAGGGCATATAATTGCGCCCATCTTGGTGCATGCGTTTTGCAATCACATGGGATTCCCTGACTTTGGTGGACTGCAAGTGATGCAGCCTCTTCATCGAAAAGTGAGCATTGTGTGTTTTCTCGTGGGATTATTTCTTTGGGGCCTACTTTTAGAACCAATGACTGAACCATTCATTTACCGAAATGATCTGCCTTGGAGTTCTAATATATGAACTTCTCATAAACTTTAAAGATATAGAACTTAACAGAGTTTTTCAGAAAGTACCATTATTACCTTACTACTATGTGCACTACTATGCGTACTCAATTTTAACAATAACTAATGTTATGTGTAATTAAGCCGGTGTTTTGTTTTTGAAATAACAAAGAATAATTATCTCTAGTCAAGTTACTTTAATATTTTAATTTGAGCTAAAATGAATAAATTAAGGAACGAAACACTCGCACTCTTATTATTGTAAGATTGGAATTATTTATTGGTTTATTATTTTTGTTTCTCATGAGAATGTTTGGCACTTTTTCGTTTGTAATCTCAACATTAAATGCCGTCAATGTAAATTTAAGTACAGAATTACTTTCAAAGCAGGTCTTATAAAATTTGCGGTACGTACAACGTAGTTGATAAAATCTCTTTTAAATAACAATGTAACAATAAGAATATAATAAGCTCTTTTAAAATATGTTATTTTCTTCACAAAACATAGATCGCCACATAATACAATTTACAATAAATTATTTACTACACGAATAAAAAATATCAAATATCAAGTATTACTTGATTTTTGATTTATACTTTGAGTGATTATTACTTAATATTTAATTTGTTGGTAGTAATTGCATAGAGAGGATTGGTGACATGACTGACTGCGGCACGGCCACGGAAAATAAAATAAATTGCACCGTTATTTGTCATTTTATAGTAAGTACTATGCTTCTTCATCATCCATTTGTAAATGTAAGTACGGATATTTTGGAGGTTCTTCAGTACCCCGCCTGTATCGAACAATCAGCAGTACTGGCACCACAAATATGAGCAACATTGCAAGAAGACCCCCAACAATTAGTCCGAGAATAGATCCTCCAAGATATTGAACAAAACCACCACTGTTGCATTCTGCATTCCAATCATCAGGTATGATTGGCTTGGAAATTCTTATAAAATCGTCGATTGGACATAGCTGTTGGCATCCAGGCAAAGTTAAAACGTACGGCTCTCCCGTTGTATTTTTAAAACTAATTCGTACTAGATTTTGGCCGGATGTGTTATTCTTTAAAAGATCGATAAGAACCAGGGATGCGTATGGAGGAGGAATCATGTTGAACATGTCTAATGAGTTTAGAAATGCAGCTACTGTGGTATCATGTGCAGAAAACATGAACAGCTTTCGTCGCTTGTCAAGCTTGCCAGAGATTCTGTCATTCATGTGTTCAATCATTTCTTTGATAAGGGGTCCACCCTTCAGTCGCTTCATTTCTTCAGTGTATGTAACCATTTTGAAACTGAACGCAGTCAAGTTAATAACTCGAGGGTTCTGAATTACTTCCTGTGCCCAATCTGGAATTTTTTTGTGATATAAACTCTGAAAATACGAAATTGAATTGGCTTAATGTGATTTTTACAGATTGGATTATGAATTTAGTATTACAGCAGTGAAAAGAAAACACAAAATTGTGCTGAAAAAAAGACCTTTTGTATTATTCCATACCTCTATATATAAGACATCGTATAAATAATCAACTTGTGTTGGATCATAGACTTTTCTCCCGGAATGATTCGTTAACATTTCATACAAGTCTTGATTCTCTGCATTTACTTTTTGCATAATTTCAGATGATTTGAATTGTTTCTTTGCTTCTTCATAGTGCGCACAAGAAGCGTTTAGTCGGAGTTTCTGTTTCCAAAGTTAGCATTAATCATTTTAAAATCGTTCCAGGAATTTGTATATTTTATTGCTAGTTCTCGTGTACTTACATTATCTAATGGACTGTACAAAGAATGGATAGGAATGGGTTGCCAGATCAGGTCAGGATTCCACGTACTAAAGTTATCAACTGGAGGGTATAGTCCTGCTAGATTTGCAGAAGCACTCATTAGTGCACGATCTACGTCTGAACTTTGGACTAGAATTTCATACGGTGAATAGTCCCTGGAAATATACCCGTCGTACCGTTTTCGTAAAAACTGACCAAGTTTGTAATGTTGCATTTTTCCACGCTAAAATACGACGTTTACAAAATATATATATTTACGTTATTTGCAAAGATAACAAAACAGTATACACTTGTCAAAGTCAAATGTTGAGATTCGCGATTCTAACCTTTGTAAGCTGACCATATCCTTCCGGCCAAAATGTTTCGTTTTTGTACGGATCATTGGGATAAGGATCTATGGGATTTCTGTCACCGTGTCGAAATAGCTGTTTGTAACAAGAGATTTAAAAATGTACATTTTATCAAAACAATCAAGACATTAAAACTAAATTGAATGCTGGAAATGATTTATTTTTCAAAATCACTGTAATCTTACCAGTTGAACTAATTGAAGCGTTAAATCAGACTCGACACTATTATCACTACTACTTGCGGCAGTATCATTATCAGTGGTACTGCTTATTGCATAATTGTCGTTGCAAACTAATATGCACAAAACAACTATCCATTTTGTTACCCTACAGCGTTGCATTATTCTACACGCTCTTCAACAATTTTTTCAAAAGTAACAACTAATGATCTAAAGTGAACTTATAAAACAATTACCTATTCTGTCTTTGTTCCAGTAGTTGTTAATATTAATACGTGTGGTAGCTTTTTTGTTCTCTGGGTGAGGTGAGACTCATTAAAGGAGAATTTATTTATTTATCTTTGACGTGATAGAAAACAGATTCTTTTCATGACTAGACAACAGTAAACAGTATTTTTAAAAAATTTCTCAGCTTATATTTTCAATTTTGGGATCGGATTTATTCCAATAAATCAAACTCGCTTTGACACTTGTGTGTAGTGAAAGGTGAAAGTTTACACCATATACAAAAGGTACTTTTTATTAAATACTTGGAGGCATTGTACATGCAATTTATTTACGTTTGACGGATTCCACAGTGGACTCTATATTCAAAATATTTATGAGCAGTCATTGAAATCATCACAACTGTGACAAGTAAGATATTTTTATTCTTTCAACTAAATATCTAAAATCTTTTTAGTTAACACCGAAACACCACATTGTTGTATCGTGGTCTATACGTGGCTTTTAATGTTTTAATTTGTGGCAAGGGAAAAATACTAGCAATTTACAAACCTTACTTACATTATTTGCCACATAATTATTTATAATTGCTGCCTTAATTTGCATTAAAATTTCAGTATAGCCTATACTAAAGTATTTCCATATATTATAAGTTTTAGTCTATATAACTTTGCTACCTAAATACATTAACTTTTAGTAAAAACTGTCAATGTATTAGCAGCACAATCTTGTTAACAGCTCTGCAACTAATTTTTCTACTTTTTTCTATGTGTTGCCAGCACAGTTAACGTATCATAATTTGAATGTAGTATAATTATAGCATAGTATCTTTCTAAATACTACATGCAGCTGCTCCTATTATTAAGTACTTTGCCCAAAGCCAGCTGAAACATTTGAAAGTTACAAATACATATGCAATCAAATGATAGTATTGCGACTTTGTGACGTGTGATGATGCCTAAGCACTTTTATTTATCTGTTTTACTTTTGGTGCATTGCCTTCTTCTTATCATCGTTTCGCTGGCAAAGTGGCAATGCAAACTGAACTGCAACGGAAAGGCAGTATTAGCAAGTTTTGCCAGCTCCGTGAAACTGGGTATATGAAAGAGCTAAGTTTTATATAACATGTGTGCATAAAAAGATACTTTTTCTAAATAAAGAAAAAGTCTTTATCAAGGACACACACCACCGCACCACACGAATACCAGCATCGCGGCAACATCATTACATTTTATTGCATTAGTATTCATTTATGAACAAAGCTCTGTAATTCACCACGCTTTATTCTTCTCAAAGACAATTTGGCAAATCGCAAAGTATGAAAATGAAAAAAAAAATCATACATTCTGGAGGCATAAAAGGTACTTTTCCGTTTCCTTTGTTTTTAATTTCGCATATAGAGTTTGTTTTTCAGCAGTTCTTTTAGTCATGCATGACATGAATTTTGACATTTGGAAAATTTGGTAAATCTGCGTTTTCATGACTTTACAACGAATTGCCAATTAATTAGCAATATTTTTTCAAAATATTAACATGCCAGTTTTTACGTATTATTCTGTTCATGCTCCATTTTTGAACAAATTTATGAATTATGATAACTTATGAATTAATAAATTATCTTGGTTTCAAGGATAATTTTACAAAAAATGTCAATATTTTCAGTTAGAGATCAATAATTAATAACTTCAATCCACTTCGGACGCCAGTATAATACAACGCTAGTCATTCATTCCATTTAAAAAAAGAAAAGACAAGCATTCAACCATGATTCGTTAACAAATAATGCAAAGACAATAATTATTATTAGCTATGATTTTAATGATGGATAATATTATTTCAATATATTCACACTCATCGCTATCCAAAGCAGTTCTCTTCTTCGAAAAGAAGCATTATTGGCAATGTTACCAGCCAGTAAAGTACACTCCATAAAAAGTACTGCTCAGTGCTCCAACCAACCACCACCAGTCAGTCTACTATTTTAACCAGCCACCCTATTCCATGAAACTTATAAATAATGTCTCGTTCCAGCAGCCATACCACCACCACTGACCAAACGACTGTGCATTGCATATTATACTGTTGAACTAAAGTACTGGCAAATCCATGGCCAAGTAAAATCATCGCCAGCAGGATTTCTGATTCAGGAATACTTGCACCAACACCAAAAGTACTACTGAACTAAACACTGAAGACAGAGAAAAAAGGCTTTGGCTGTTTTACGGAACAGCACAGCATTCAATTCAAAGTCAAAGTGGTTTTTACGGGTCGAATACCTACCCACACGTCCATGTAATAACATTCCATGATAAAGTTGTACATGTAAAATAGTGCATGACGATAATGGGGGCACATGTTTATCTACCTTGCTATGTCGGTGTGCGGTCGCTCGCTCTTCACTTCACCAGTAGCACTGCTGCTGCTGCTGCTCTTTTCCATGCATATCCATAAAAATCCATATTTCCAGCAACAGTCAGTGCTTTTCTAAGTGCAACAAAAGTAGTAGTAGCAGCAGCAGCAGCAGCAACATCAACAAAAAAACACTATTAGCGCCGTGTATGTAAGCAGTGTTCCTTGAAAATTGCGTGGAGAAGATCACCAGCCAAAGAACATCAATAAATAAAAAAACGAAGAAAACTCACGCCACTTTTGCCTTAAAGTTGTCGTGTTGTGTATTGTACAAAGCACTGCTAGTATGCACTGTACAGTATGCACAACAACGACCACGACCACTGATGAACAGGCTTCATTCTCTGTAATATTCCACCACTAACGAAACCACTGCTAGTAGCTGGCTACTAGTAGACGGCAGCAGTGTATTTGTTCTGCTCAATTGTGAAAATAGTGAAGAAGAAGAGCAGGATCATCATCATCAAACCAGCCAACATTTTTTTTACGATTCCAATTTTCTATTACTTACCACGACTCGACAACGACGAGCTAATAAACAACAAGTTTTACTGAATGAGGGAGCGACTGAATGTTGGTTTGTACAGTGCACACAGAAGAGAAGAGTGATTCCGCCGATTTCGTTGGGTGGTTTTCTTGTTCAGTCAGCAGTGGCATTTATTACGCGTATTACAATTTAGTCGCCATTTTTCATGTTCGATGCATGTTTAGTAGTGCTTTTGCAACTACTGGAACCTGAGGGAGGAGGATAAAGAGAAAGCTTTGCTGAAAAAGATATATGTGTATATATTGTAGTACTGTTGAATGATAAGAACCGAGTTGAATTTGAAAGGAACATCGTCTGTGAACCTGTGAGCTTTGGAAGTTGATATTTTTGGGGGAGGACAAGAAATTTAGCAGGCATGACTAAATTTATAAAATGACATAAAAACGTGAAGGAGAATGAATAAGCTATAGCTTTTACATGTGTTGTGTTTGTACAAATTTTTACAGATATTGTTTGGCATTCAGGATAAGTCGTGAAATTCAAAGTTTTGAATTTGTGATGATGAACGCTAAAACTAAACCGGTAGGGAAAGCAGCTCAACAAGCACATTCCCAGCCGCAGCCAACTTCATCCCGGCGATCGACCACGGAAGAGTCGTTGGAGTCGGAAGAGGATGAAGTTGAACCGTCAAGGGCGTCTTCGTCGCCATCTCATAGAAGTGCTTTAGATCCTGCGAATAATCAACTAAAGGGTGAAGTTATGGGAGAGCACTGTCTCGTCTGCAATGATCGTGTTTTCATTCGACCGTATGCAGAAAATTTGACGGAACCAGAGAGTAAACTGAGCTATGACTTGAGAGAAATGTTTTATGAAGTTTATCAAATTCCAATGGACGAGGACTTTATCAAAACCAAATCAATCAAGTCTGAGTTTCCTCTGTGTTACTCTTGTTCATTCCATTTGGGCCAGTTGAAGAGTTTGTACGAGAGACTGAAGGAACTTAACCGAGACTTTGTCAAATTTCAAGAAACAGTTGCGTTTTCCATTGTTGACATTGTCGCTGGAGCTGTTCCAAAGAGACCATTGTTAGACTTTAACAAGTTGAAACAAGAAACAATAACCATTTTTATGCAGAAATCGGAACGAACAACGTTACAAAATATGATTTACAATGACTGGCACGATAAACTTCCCTCTTTTCCTGAGTATGAAAGCACTACCATTCCAACAATCACTCCCATTGTGGATGCACCTCCTGTGAAAGGTAAACCTCCTGCGGCAGTGGTAATGAATCCTCCAAAACTTCATCCTAATCGACCTGTGTTAAGTAAGTCAAATTTGGAAAGGAATGGCAAGTCTGGTAAGACAACCGTTATATCAATTACAACAAAAGAAGACGACGATGACAATTTACCACCTTCTCCTTCCACCTCATCAACGTCGTCCACAGGTAAACGAATAAAATTGGATCCTGCAATTGCCGCCGCTGCAGCCACTACTTCTGGGAACGGCCACCATGATGAAGATGCTGCTCTGGAAGGTGACGGTAATGACATTGATGTTGAATATGATTACTACGGTCAAGATCAAAAAATTTACCAAGAGGAGGAAAACGGAGAAATTGTAGGAGATGATGATCAGTTGGCAGCAGACGAAGGAGAGGAAAGCCTACAACATTTTGCTGCACGTGGACATTTCTTGGACGCTAATGGTGGAGGACAATGGCCCGAAGATGAAGAGGAAGACTACAACGAGTACGAGCAATTATATGAGGATGCCGGTTTTAATGACGAGGAAGGTGGCATGAGAAGGTAAACGAGCTATTGCTTTTACAAATACACTACTGTTGCACAGACTCTACTTGTTGCGATCTGAATTATAGTTAAATCAAATGTATTTACAGGCGAGATTCTTTGGCGGATTTGGGTGATGGAATGAACAGTAATAGCATTGAATATCAACAAAATGAAGATGGTTTATTTGTATGCATGTTCTGTCAGAAAACGTTTATTCATAAGTATCCATACAGAGATCATTTGAAAACACACACAGGTTTGACAATTTATAGTAAAATATTTATTTATAGGATATTTCTTCTATCTAAGATCTACGAATAAATTTAATTTTAGGCGAAGGTCCTAGATGCCCTGTTTGTAACAAAATCTTCCCAAAAAATCATAATTTGATGCTTCACATGCGAACGCATACAGGTGAAAAACCTTACAAGTGTGAGGTATGTCGAAAAGGGTTTGCCGACAAGTCAAATTTAAAAGTTCATATGAGAGTACATACAGGTTTGTGTTTTCTCTTTTTAGCTATTGAACAATATTTTTTCAAGAAAATACTATTTTTTTATTTTTAATTTTCACACATCATACTTAAATTCTTTTTTTTTGTGTAGGAGAGCGACCTTACAAATGTGAGTATTGTGATCTCGCCTTTGTCAATAGTTCTCGACTTGTTGTTCATCGCCGGATGCATACAGGTGAAAAGCCATTTTCGTGCAATTTGTGTAACAAATGTTTCAGCACCAGCAATCAGTTGGGGTCACATAAAAAATCTCATATGACTTTTGATGAATCAAGACCATACGGCTGTATGACGTGCAGCAAAAGCTTTTCAACGGAAGATAATCTCCAAAGTCACATCTTGAACTACCACCCAGATACCTTGTTGGAGTGAGAGGGAATCGGGAAACTCAAGGAGAAAGTGGAATCTTTTCATAATTTTCATGTTTTATGTACAATCCGAAAATGCTTGGTCAAGTTCCAGTTCAATCTGTTTGCGTGTGATAGGACGTTCTGCTATAGTGTGCATTTGCCAAGATTATATGATTACCTTAAACGATTATTCAAGGTAGCACATTCAAATACATTCGGTAAAAGCTAGTGTTTAGAAATGATGTTGAATTTTGAATATATATATATACATTTATTATTCAATTGTGCACTTATTTTATCTATCTTTTTTGTCAGCAGGAAAACTTGAAAAGCGTCATCGTTTTAGATTTTTTTAGTTTTGGTTAAAAATATATGGAGCGAGAGAATCCGATTTAGCATTTTATTTTTTGTCTGATCGCCCATTCAGTATGAAATGTTTTCGTGCAGTCAG
>JAHZMT010000148.1:0-29905 GCA_027743785.1 Sinhomidia bicolor
GGATGCTGTTTTTCCAATTTCTAAACCACCACCACTAACGTAATGAAAGCAGTGGTGTTAGAGTTCACTTCAGTTGAGCACTATACAACATTTTCATACTTAACCATCGGCGAATGATATAATAATTTTCACTTTACACAAAAAAATATCTTCCTGCTCTTCTTTTTTCTCTTTTGTGCTTCTCTTCTACTATGTAAAGTCAATCAGTCTGTCGTGATATTCATAGCACTTTTTGCCTCTGGAGAGAGAGTATAAAAGTTGAACATTCATGACTCTTGCCTTGGTTTTCAATCATTAGAATTAGAAATATTCAAAGTGCCAAGAGCTCCTTCCTTGAATTTTTTTCCCCTACCTACTACACCACTTTGCAAAGTCTTCTCGTGACAAAGATGAAATGAATAAAGAGTTTTTTTTTGAAAAAGCCCACGAGATCTATCTGAGCACTCGATCAATTGGCAACGGTTCTATCTGCCAATGAAATGTGTAGCAGCGACCGACCGACCGGGCCCATAACTCATTTCTCTGGACAGGGAATATTACTAGCAAAAAGGAAACTGCTTTTACAATTGTTGGAAAAGTAAGCAAGTAAGCAATCAGTAGAGAACGAAACTAATAACAAAAAAATATAATGGACAGTGAATTTATTTGGCGCAATTTTCCACAAAGTAAACTTTGCATAATGCAGAAATTGTAGAGATATTATATATGATGATTTCTGATGATGAACAATGGTCAAAAAATTCAATGCAATGTCTTATTTTACTATTGGTATGTATGTATGTATGTGTAGCAGGTTAGAGAGAATGATTTTTTTTCTGTAATTGTTTGAGCAAAAGGCGGCATCTCTGTTTGGCTATCGCAAAAAAAAGTTTGTGCAATTCGGATATATTTATATGACTTTTCATTCTGATGATGTAGTAGTGTATGTAGTTCAGTTTGAGTTCACTTCATCATCATCGTCGTCGTCGTAATCATCAGAGCAAATAAAACAGTAGTGTTGTTGTAGCAGAAGCAGGTAGTGGTATTGAAACAAGCATTATCGGATAGAGTTTGGCAGAGTTAATAATAAAAAAAAAGACGAGAAGAAAATGAAGAAGCAGATTGAGATAATTTATTTTGAAACTTTGAAAAGCACCCCATGGGTTCGACAAGTTACAAGGGTCTCGGCGTCTGCAAACACTCATGTCCTCAACACGGATGTAATCTTTTCTGTAGAATAGAGAAGCGTGTGTTGTTGTGAACTCGTACCTATTATTATTCAGAGCATTGTAATAATGGCATATTTTCACAATGAAAGCAAAATGAAGAGAACTGCTAAATAAACTTTGCGTGTGTGTGTTTGTGTGTGTGTGCTTTCTTTTCTTTTTTCTTTTCTACATTTTATTTACTTTTAACTGAGCACAGTCCAATTGCATATTATATTATGTAGGTACTTGAAACGTTCTTGCTCATTCATCTTCCAATTTACAGTTCATTAGTATGTTTATCATCGTGATAAAAGGGCACAATGCAGCTCACGGAATTCCATTGATGTGTATAACATGTAGCTGTTGTAGCATGTAAACCTTCCTACGTGAGAGGGAAAGATTAAACGAAAATTTTTGTGTAAATGGCTTGTAAGATTTCCCCCCGAGATTTTACGAGACAAAGTCGTGTTTCCTTTTGAATTTCTCTGAGAAAATTTGTATTTGATAGCAAGAAGAAGAGAATCTGTCGAGCAGAAGAGGAGCATCATTGGTCTATTTGATATTATGACGACGACGATGATGATGATGACGATGTAGATGCAAATTTTTAAAAGTTTGATTTTGAAACAACATACATATTTACATACACACACATCCCAGTATTATCATCATCAGAGTTTCCTGTTCTGCATAATAATAATACAAAAAGTTCTCTAAAATGAAGTTTTACAGCTACCATTTTATCCATCAGCATGTAACATCATAATACAATAATATTTTATGTAATATCCACCTAGATTGTAGACAGACAACAAGAAAATGTATCAAAGTCCAATTATGATATTGAAGTTGAAAGAGCATTCATCAAATAATATATTATGTAGTACACACCATAACTCCTTCACTAAAATGAAAGCTTCGGAGCATAAAAACTACTTTCATGACGATCATCATCATGATTATGTGACTGACCACTTTTTGATGTACAAACCGGAATTGATTTAGTCGCAACACACGAAACATCCATCCATACATACATGCCACCACCACCACCACAACCACTACTAGAAAAGAGTGGAAAAGGGCACGAGCCAAAATGTACAGCTTATAAAAAATGATTTCTCTCTGTGTTATACATTTTATATAACAAGATGATGATGATGTTCAACAGGAAAGAAAACGAAGAAGAAGAGGATTCCTCTTGTCCTCACACTGACATCAGGTTATGACCTGTGTGCGATGCACGCGATAAGTGAAGTGTGATAAGCGTCATATAATCTTGTACTAATTTATTTCGGTAATGAAATGCTAGCGTTATTGTTCGCGTTCANTCACACTGACATCAGGTTATGACCTGTGTGCGATGCACGCGATAAGTGAAGTGTGATAAGCGTCATATAATCTTGTACTAATTTATTTCGGTAATGAAATGCTAGCGTTATTGTTCGCGTTCAAGGGCCACAATAATAATAACAATAATAATAATACTACCAGTTCCTGTCATCTTTTTTTCCTGCTCTGCCAACTTTTCTCTCTAAATGTTTTTCATTTTTACATGCACATTACTACACTGAAACAAGCATCATGCATGCATACGAGCTAAGTACTGCCTTTCTTTTATAAACATTTTAAAATATTATAAAACTATTGTTTGCAATATTTAACTGTTATCTATCAAAAACTGTGTCCAACGGAAAGAATACCTAATAATTTTCAATGCTGTTCATGTTTGATTGCTTGACACCAGCAGCAGCAGCATCATCATCATCATCGTCGTCATTTTCAAAAGTACAAGTACCGTGTACAGTACAATACACTATGGCGTAAAATAAGTTATATCCTTGGCTTTTTTATAACCTGTCTCCGTAAACTGTAAACGTAAATAATATTATAAAAACTGTCCATTACCAATAAAAGGAATGCATTGTAAACGTCGAAATGATTTCTTTCATGCTGTTCTGCAAAAAAGCATTTACCTGCATAAAATTTTTCTCTTTTATTACGTCACAATAATTTTGAAGGAAACTGTATGGCTAATCGGAGAAAACTGACAGTTGAATGAGAAAACTCCAGCGCATATCAGATATCTTTCAACTAATGATGAAAAACATTTTTAAAATCTTGTACTGTACATAGTACATACAACACTGTGTTTCATACTGTTTTACATAAACCATAAACCAAATTTGAATTACACTATCTTTTTTTACAAAAATGTAGGAATCTTGCATCAAAGTACAATAAAGTGTAAAGAAACAAATTGCATATTATGTAGAATTTCAAACTTTTTCATAAATTCGTGTGTAGTTTTGCACGTGAGTACAATTTTTCAAAAATGTAGGAATCTTGCATCAAAGTACAATAAAGTGTAAAGAAACAAATTGCATATTATGTAGAATTTCAAACTTTTTCATAAATTCGTGTGTAGTTTTGCACGTGAGTACACACAAGAATTTAATGGGTATGAAAAAAAATGAATCAAGACTTGAGACTAAAGAGCGGTCAGTAGTAGTAGTAGTATGGTGGTCATCATCATTTTTTTTGCTGTTGATTTTTTAAATATTATGAGAGCATACGATCAGTCGTCAGTGCACCTGCGAGATTGATTAGTATTCAGAAGCAGTACAGTGTATAAGGAGAAAAAAAATATGTTTGCAGTAGAGTTCATACCTTCTTTTAATTTTACTAACTACTTGGCATTCTATTCCATCATCCTACTCTGGTGTTAGTCTCCTCAAACCATATAATTGAACAAAGTTTTTGTAGATTAAACGATTTGCTTTTTTATACGTATTTTACATCTTTTCACCGTACATGCCATTAAATAGTTAAGAAATCTTCTGTGAAAATAAGAATGAGATAATGATGGATTTTCTACTCAACTAACTGTGGAATGACTCCATTCAACATTTTATTTTATGCCTTTCCCTGGTTCTGCTGATTTCAATTTGCATACTAAAGACTTGCAGGTAAAAACTTACCCCTTGCATGTTGGCGAGTAAAAAACGCGAGAGAGTTATATTCTCCACAGTCCATCACCACCACACACACACACGGTTGGTTGGCATTTGGCATATTACTGCGGTCTTGATTCTCTTGATTTGATTGAATAATGAACATGTTAAAAGAAATGGTATAAGTCAAGCCGAGTAAATACATACATACATATTATGTGCACTGTGGCCGTGGTAGTGGTGTGCTACTAATTTATTTTGCCAGGAGAGAAGAAAATAGATAAAAGCATAAATAGGAGACGACGGGAGTGACAAGGAGTGCTTTATTCTGTCATCCGAAAGCTAAGATGAATACAAATACTAAAACATTTTTTTATTCTATAAATCAACCGGGTAAAAGCATGGGAGCACCTCGTGTGTGTTACTTGTTTTTCTGTTGGGGGGAAGCCGCTGCTGCTGCTGTTGCGTTGTGCAGCTGAAAGAAAATAAATAGTGTACCTACATATTATAAATGCGTATATGTAGACACCAACGGTGCAGCAACGGAGAGCGTTGAAAAAACAAATTAACAGATGATGACAGATGAGGAATCATCATCAGGATTTATTGCAGATGGATTTGCATTGCAACGCCTTTTCAAAAAGGAGAGGCGACAAAATGCCAAAATGGACAAGACAAGCTGCCTATAAAACGTAGTAGTAGGTTCCCTTTTTTACTCTGTGGTACCAGTGAAATGTGCCTGCTGCTGCCTGGTTATATGTACTTGAGAGAGAGAGAGAGGGAGAAAAAAAAACTACTGTCCGTCTGTCTGACAATTATATAAACAACCGCAGAGACAAACTAGACTTTATAGGTAGGTAAATAGGCATGTTGCTTTATATTATCTACATTTATGAATACATTTTAATTTTCTTTGTGGGTTTGAAACTCGCATTAATGTTATTGCTTTTTTTGCTGATCTTTATATACCTACTTGATATAAAAGTTATTATAGAGAATACATTTGACATGGTACATTATACGTGTCTCGTATATCTATCTATATGCATTTCAGTTGTAAATTGTAGTACCTAAGGTATGGATTGTGTGTTGATACTTTGTGTAATTTTTTATATGTATATATATGTGTTATGCTCATTAAGCAATAAAAATTATTGCATTTTGTGTACAGACAAAGGAAAAACAAAAAAAATACAAGTGTGGACAGTTGGACAGGTGAACAATAAACTGTGAGGATTATAAACAAAACTGGCAAATTGAATCTTCTTTCACGTTAACAATTTGATTCATACCGTAAAACAAAATTTTGACAGGGAGTGAGCTTGTCGTTTTCTACCACGACAATGTCATATAATTCCACTAAATAACTTTTGAGTGTATTTTTATGGAGTGGTAATAAAAACTGTCTGCAAGTTTCTATCCAAAATAGTCATGCGTTTGTATGTGTAGTATATATGTATGCACATGTTGGAAAAAAGAGAGAATGTTGTACACGTAAAATGAACAGTTCACATAAGAGCTTAGTTTTATTTATATAATACGTAGCAATGTTTTTATGCTCTTTGTTTTGTTGACTAATACAAGTTTCTGCTGAAAAAAAAACTACCTTCGCCATTGAGCACAAACCGGATGAAGATATTGCTCAGCTTTTCAAAATGATTTCAAACTCAATCAGATTTTTTTTACCTTTTATATAAACCTTGTACTATTCTCTTTAAAATCCGTGCAACATAGCTTATCCGGCGACTACACAAATTTCCAAGAAAAAATTTCCAACAAAGAATGTGGAAATTTCAAGGATGTCATCACACATCATCGACTGAATCACGGAGAGAAACTTAATAAAATGCCAACAAAGATTTGAATTTGACATGTTCGATATATTTAAAAAGAAGATGAGTAGTACTAGAGTAGGTAGGTAAAAAAATCATGCAATATATATGCTTATTAATGTGGTATGCAAAATTTTACAAAAGAAAAAGAAGCCTGACTGACTATGAGACATGCACTGCATTGCAGCATGGCATAAAAAACCATACTATGAAAGGGTTATACACATAGATATATATAATAATAATACAAAGATGATCAAATTCTCTTCTTCTTCTTCTACTTCTTCTTCTTATAATATGTTGTTGTTATGCTCAGTAGACTTTGATCCTGTCTACTTTTTCACTGTTCTCCTGGCATGCATCGCTTGAGAGTTAGAAAAAATCGTGATTTGATTTCTATCAATTAAGAAGGGAAAAGGTACCGGTACTAACCGTCATAAAATCTTGTGCATATTTTGTCTGTTGCGTGTATGAATAAAGAAAAACCGATGATGATGATACGGCAAAACCAAAAAACCACGGATGACTCGTCATCATCATGTTCATCTTCATATAATATCTTTTGCCAGCACTAAAAAACCGTGCAATGAAGCCTGGTGATAGTATTACGTCAAGAAAAAGTGAAACAATTCCACCGTCTTCTTCTTCTTAAAAAAGTGTAGTGACTGTCTGTCTGTGAGACGATTTTGTGAGAAGTCAACTCTTCAAGACATTTCTCTTCTGAACAAGAATAAAAGAAATTGGCAAAATCACCATCATCATCGTGATCGTTGTCGTCGCCTCGCTTCTTAATATTTTAAAATTCTTTCTTGCATATATGTATGTACATACCTTGAGAGCAACATCAGGTATTGTTGTACACAAGCTAAGCATGAAGACACTAGAAGAACTTGTATTAGTAATATAATGAAATGTCACGGTTCAATATCAAATTCATTTACTAAATTAGAATTTTCTCTGTTTTCTCATTCACTCTGCTGCTGTTGATGCTGCTAAAAAAATCCTTCGTACGTTTTGTGACTCACAAACAAAATTCAAAATCCAAACTAAACTTTTTTTTAAGTAGAAGCTAAGCTGTATATGTACATATTATGTGAAACCTTTTTATATACATAGGTAAAACTGCTAAGAATTTGTTCCTCATCAAATCATTGTCATTGTGTCATCATCAGAGTTCTCGGAACTCTACGGATTTTTATAAACAAGGGGGAGCAAGAAAAACGTAATTCAAATTCAGTTAGGTGTACAACAGTACACGTTGCTATTTCATGTAATTATTTTTTTACACCATTTTCTCCCTATATAATGTAATTTTTAGTCGGCTAGTTAATATAATGCTACTATTAATAAGTGTTTTATTATTATTGTTATTATCAAACAACATTACACTTGATCTATATTATATTACACAATTAATACTCAAGCACAACCGAATCGTGAACAAAAGCCCTTTTTAAAGAATGAGAGGAATCGAGGAATGCGTGCTCTAGACAATTAACCAGCGACAAAATTCATTCGACAGTGTAACACAACACAACCACCACCACCACCACCGCACTAAATTGTATAATGTGAAAAGAGGAAAAGGAAACGAGGTGTTTGATCCCGGAAATATTTCAGTTTTCTCAGAGAACCAGAGAAAAATGAAAATACCCACACAATAAAAGAACTTACTCTTCTTCTTGCTTGGCTTGATAGGTAGCACATTTTTTCACAACTGAAAATACATTCTCGCGCATTCCTTTCTTTTAACACCTCTTTCATCGCCATTCATTCATTCATTTATTGTTCACTCACTCATTCATTCATTCACTCACTCACTGCATCAGACAGAGAGACCGCAAAACTAGAGCTAGTAGGTTGATTACAACAACTGTTTTTAATTAATCTCTCATAATGATATTACCATTCAAGGGCTGTTATAATAGTTAATACCTGTGTGAACGGAACAAGAGCAGCAGAAGCAGCAGCAGCAGGAAAAACGGGAGAATTTCTTTTTTGCCTGGCGTACAGCTACAATTTATTATGTATGTATTGAAAAGACGCTGTTACTGTGCTGCTGCTACTACTACTACTACTACTACTACAGCAAGTAAAGAGTAGCGGTAGAAGTTATAAAGAATGAAAAAAAAATTCATTGAACAAATTTTATTTTTTCCTTATTAGCACAATGGTGGTGTCCAAAAGAAGGATACAATTATGAATTTAAAAATAGATTCCTTTTATTTAAAAAAACTCTCTTTGTGTATTTAAAATGAAAAAATATATATACCCACCATGAATACATGCTACTATACATATTATATTTACCACTACCACCAACTGCCACACTATTATAATTATTATTGCCATTGCCTTCCGTTTAAACAACATTTACCTATAAATATACATTACTTACTACTATCTGTGTAGTAAATCTAAATACTACTGTCCGTCTTGTTGTCTTCATCTGTGAAAATGGCTTACTGGATTTCCCTCGCCATTTTACTTAATCAATTATATACAGTACTACTTTTACGGAGGGAACTTTATTATCGTCCACAATAATTTACACGCACCTACACATAAGGACGTTGATTAAATGTGCAAAAAAATGTTCATTCATCATACAACAAACACTACTATGCTGCTGGCTGCTGTGCACAAAAAAACGGTAGCTTATTACGTGCACATTTCTGTGAATGAACCGAGTATTTTTTTTTTATTTCCGAGGAATTCGCTGTGAGCTGCTGCACTGCAAAAAAAATTAGCCATTATGTAGAAGGACGATCTGCTCACCCACTATTATCGTGCGGTAGTCGCTCTCGTTCTGTAATACCTTTAATTGTGGTTGTTGTTGTTTTCTGTCTGTGAATTACAGACTTTATCTGTTATGCAATGCAACCATTATTTATACCACTCGGCTACCTATTTACTACACTTGAGATAATTTGGTAATTAAAGAAGTGGTTCATATTTCACTAATTAACAGTAGTAGCGTGCAAACAAATTGTGTATATAAGTCTTTTAACTTGTGTGGGCAACTTTGTTTATTTATTTCGTGTGTTTACAAAAAAAACGAAAACTGCTTTGCAAACGACAGAACGACTATTTTTTTGCTTTGTTTTCTGGTAGATCTACAATATGTACCTACTTTTATGAATGTATTCCCAAGAACTCATTGGTGGTTTTCGGTACATGCTGGCCGTGGTAAACATTTATTTTTACGACACATATTCTTAATAAAACAAGCAAGACATAAAATACAAACAAGTATTCCATATTGCCCATCATCGTTGACGAAATAACTATTTCTCGGTAGAGAACATTGTAGAACACTAAATGAGCTGATCTTTTCAAGTATTTTTTTCATTAAAGCCATCAATCGCATCGACACCAAACGTCATAATTGCCTTTTCCTGCTCCCACATCCATTAATTCTACTTTATCTAATTACTTTTCGCAATTAAAATAGTTATCTGAAAGGAGAGGGAATGAAAATTGATGTGTTTGAATGTCATGACCGAAGAAAAACGAGCAGAAACAGAAGCTGTTTTTGTCTTATCTCAGATTGGACAATGCTATAAAATGTACATTTTATACCTACCTACACAAAAGGCGCTTCTTTTTTTCCTTGAAGCAATCGAAATAGTTGAATTTACTATTTCAGGATTTCAAGCCAAAAAAATTAAGATTTTTTTACAGCAACAAACGAGGCAGCAAAGGAGAAAAGAGTACCACCAGCAGCAGCAGGATGGTGGTGGTGATATGACGGTGATGATGATGATGACTGAGCCCTCGATTTATTCAAACAAGGTATATTACATTCCTCTGATGATGAAACAATGCAGAGCTACTTTTGCTGAATACGAAAACATTTTTTGCTAAGAAAATGCAACAAGAGTGTGTACTTTTTCGGCTATTTGGTAACTTTTATTCAGAGATATGCACTATTAACGAGGTAGTAATTATGCAGTGTTGCAGACAAGTTTAATGGCAAAACCATGACTTTATCTTCCTGATTTTTTTTCTACTAAAGAAAGGGTAGCCAACCCAAACTGACTGTATCGAAAAAATATCAGCAGGATTTTTTAAAAAGTTCTACATATGCCAGTAAAAATTACCATTTGACTAGATTCGATATAGGTATAAATATTGTTATTATATGTGAGTAGTCAGTGTGTATGTGTGTGTGTGAACGAACATTATGCCATTATGGTTATGCAACTAGACTACTGATCAGATGAGGAGGACGATACTAATGATGATGGGGATGGTCGTGGTAGTGGTGGTGGTGGCGGCGGTGGTGACTGACTACTATTTACGGTGCTGTCTAATAAGATGTTCCACAATAAAGTTAAAGCAGACAAGTAGCATTCAGTATCGGATCGTTACTTGCAGAGAATACTGATTGCGAATTATAATGTTAAAAAGGTGACTTATGGCTAATCCAATACAATCATTTATTACATCCACCACCACCACTATAACCACAGAACTATCATCATCTTCTTGATTTTCTCACTTGGATCCTTACAAGTAGTCTGGTTAATCAACAAACTTTTTTTTCATAGACAAAATAAATTGTACATATTATGTTGTTTAGTTGTCTCTTGTTTCTCCCTCTTTTTTAAAAAAGAAGACCACTTGTTTGCTTGCATCATAATAGAGGCAAACACCTTTTGATTTGATTTCTACTACAACCACGCACCTGTGTAAGTATCATCATCATCATCATCGATGCTTGCATAAAATATATCGGGTCCAGATAGAACAAGACAGAGGAACATTTTTATTTATAAGAAAAAGTAGAAGAATAAAAACTTAGATTTTTTAATGCTCAGCACATAACCTCAACTAGCAGGCCAAGTCATGAAAAAATGGTGCTCAATCGCTTTTCGCTTATTACCGCACCAACACCAGTTTACTTGCTCGAAGAAAGTTGTTATTATTATTGGGCATGACATAATGCACCGCACATTACAACAATCAGCCGCATGCTAACTTTATTTTGTTCCACCGAGTTTTTTTTCTCTCTTTCTTTTACTCGAGGAATAATAATGATACAAGTAATAATAATAATATGTAATGTAATAATGAAGCACCCTTTTTTATAGCCGATCATTTCAGAATTGCTCGACCATGTACTTGTTGTAGTTGTAGTAGTAGTGGTTTTAGTAGCAGCTACCAAATTCCTAGAAAGAGGTGCAAGTTGAACCTGATCATTACTGCATTTTGCGTCAAACTCTACAGAATTAATTCCAGAATCAAATAGCTACCTATTTTCAAAAATGGAGGAGCATAGGTTGTGTAGCTATTCAAATGTGTATGAACTTTACAAAAATGTATATTAATATTAATGGTAATTTTTATTAGTCAGGATTCAGGAACAAGGGTGACTTGTCTTCACCACACAAGTCAATGCACATTCCCTGTACTACAAATGATGCCGAGAAAAAACACAATAGTTTTTAAACCTATTCATTATTATGACTGAAATTGATCTTCTGACCCTTTGCCAAATATTTTTATCATGTTTAATTTAAGATTATGTTGTGGAAAATGGTAAACAATTAAATTGTATGAATTTTGATTGCATGAGTCTTTTAAAACTATATGGACAAACGAGTAAAAATAACCGGTAAAATAAAACATTCTATAAAAATTTTTGCTTACCTAAAAGTTTGCCCATTTCTTGTGCGTAAACAGCAACTAACTGTAGATTTCCATGTGTTGATAATGATTTCATTCCCTCAGTCGTCAATGGTGGGTTGAGTAGATACTTCTAAAATTCTCCGTTTGCAAAAGCAGATATGTATTTTTATATTTGTAGTCAAATCAATGTCAGCTACAGCTCTTCTGTAAAAGTTACTTGATCTACATCTGCGTGATTATTACGAAAATAATAATATGATGAAGATGACGTGATAGCCAGGTTGATCATCCATTGACTATAATGCTGTAGCAGTGTCCTTTGGGGAAATGTACTTAATTTTTGTTCAAGTTTGTGTACACAACAAAGGATTTAAGCAAAAAAGTTCATCAGGTAGTTTACTTTTAATTTATTGTTACTTCTGTTAACAAAGCGATGTACTGTTTTTTTCATCGTTCGTGCGTGCGTTGCGTGCGTGTGTGTAACCACAGCCGATTAAATCTTCATTTATTAGAGCAAACAAGAAATCTGAGAATCTCTCTGCTATTCTTTTGATGTTTGTTCCACTTGCAGCATCATCGTTATCTTGACTGATGATGATATTACATGAAATGATGAACAATTGAAATCATCTTTCTGCCTTTCGTTTGTACTCTTCTTCTTTTTCTTCAGAGACATGAAGGAATGTGCCGGTCTTCTTTTCTTTAGTATTTATTTACTTACTGCAGTTTCGTAGTGCCTTGTATTGGTAGTGTTTGCGTACGTTATTTGAAAAAAATGAAGCAGTTTGTACACACCACCACCACCACACAAGCTAGACAAATTAAAGTCATTTGTTTTCTCTGCCTTTCCCTCACACACAGGCGATCCGACAATTAAACTGTTCATCACTCATCTTTCCTTTTACCGTGGCGTGAAACAAAGTGTAGACATTCAACCGTGTAATCATGCTTAGGCTTATAGAGGTAGCAGATATGTAAAAAAAATCCAATAAATCACTTTCAAACAAAATGCCAAAACTGTATACCACATTTGTATTGGAAAAAACAAAGTCTAAAATTCCAGCAACTTAAAAACACTCATTTTAATGTTTTAAATTGAAGCAAATGAATGTACAAAAAGTGTGTGTAAAGTAAACTGTATTATCGTATTTGAAGTGTGCAAATCATTCTCTGTTGATCAGATGGACACTGACACAATTTTTTAGTAAGTAAGTAAGTAGTAGTCATTTCCTGATTATTTGTACGTACGGACCTCAGAGGAAACAGTACTTTTTAAAAACAAAATTGAAGTGCACCAAAGAACAAATAATTGCTTCTAGGAAAAGTTTTACACACAAAATTATTTCTTCAATTTTGTTCGTTTTTATCACTTTCCTCCTGTCGAAATTACTGATCTCATGCATCAACTGGTGGTAATAACTTTTTTGTGGTGGTGGCAGTGGCAAGAATATACTAAGTAGTGTGTGTATAATACAACGTAACGTCAGTAGCAGCAACAGGTGAAAATCAAATTCATTCCGGGAATAAGTAATACAGAATACGTGCTCGCTCGCTGATGTGTAAAAAGTGGGAGAGAATTATGCTAGATGAAATGACTGACCGTCTCATCTGTTTGACGGGTATTTGCTTTGAGGCTGTATAATATCTACTCAAAAACGTATTTATTTCTCTACTTTTATATATTTTACTGTTAACAAAATCTATCCGATTTAAGTAGCCAATTTACAACACATTGTCATTTATATTTTTGACAGTATTAGAGGCGAGAAACTTATGACGTTTTGTTTGTATTTTTGCCAAAAAATATTAAGCAGGTATGTGTTTTATAGACATGAACAGTGAACATGTATATATGCGTGATGTGATTGTGATGATGATGGTGAGTGATATGTGTAGTACGCGAGCAGGTAAAAATGCTCTGTTGGTTTACGAATAAAAAGATTGTTAGCTTCTAGTAGTAGTAGTGCTTGTTGTTGTGTAGTTATTATGATAATAGCATGAAATTCTATAGAAAAGCCCTCGAGTAAAATGGATTTTTGCCTGTTTTCTTGTGTGTGCTGCATGAATGAAGATAATCGAATAGAAGAATAACAGCCATCACAACGCTAATGATGATTTAGCAGTTTTGATCTGTCCAATTCTTTAATGAATAAATGCACGCATGAACTGCACAGTTGAGTGGCAAGTCTACTACTACTACTACAACAACTACTTCACTGTCTACGGCCATTTGTCTATTTTAAAAAATGCCGGTGCTGCTTGCTGGTGAATGAATATCCGGGAACGGATATTTTATTAATCGTGTATTGATGAACAATAATTTGTGTAAAAATAATAGTTACTAAAGACAATAGTAGTTTCAAAAGGTAAGCAGCAGCACAAATGGTAAAAATTGATGAGACAACTTTAACTTTTATTAATGCTGCAAATAAATGCTTCAAGCTGAGCTCTTACCGTAAAGTATTGTTAACAAAGTAGGGAAATGAACCTGGCTGGAATCCGTTTTATTCGATTTCTTGTTTCAATCTGCAAAACTTCCCTAAAAGGACATGTATACGCTCTGATAACCTTTGCATTATTTGTTTTTTAAAAAGAGAATATTGCTGCTATGCGTGCTAGTTTTTCGTGTATGTAGGTAATAAATCCTTTGAGAATAAATAAAAATGTGTCGTATGATGCAGCAGAGATGCTAATAACGATTGTAATAATAATCCGAAAGAAAAACTATTTTCATGCGAAACGGATGACAGATAGAATGCGAGATAAACCAAAAGAAGAGGTAATTGCGTTAATAATATATATTGTCCCTGAAAAAAATGTCTATGTCTACAGAGCGTCTGCAAGTGCAGCAGCAACCAACCGGCAGCCAGTAGCAATAATAATCAGCGCCGAAGAAGGAATAAAGTAAGGAGTAGAGTAGAGAGAGAGTGAGTGAATGGGTGTTGTAGCGAACAACAACGGCACGGTCGAAAACGACTGTGTGAACACGCGAAATCACCTGTACTGACTGAAGATCAGATCCGGATCTGGTGTTGGTTATAAACGAATACAAGCCAGTCAAAGAAGAATTGTTATACATTATTGTTGTATAAACCACTAAACCATTCATAATATACCTATTATATATATTTTTTTCTATGTAGATTATAATGAATAATGTATATATACATACAATAATCTGTGTGTGTGTGTGCATATATACATTTATGCAGCACAACCACCGTGTCCAAATGGTATTATATCTATCAAGTTGCAACTTCTTGCTCCAATGCAATCCCGTATATATTCATAGAGTCAAAGTCGAAGAAGAATAGCCAGTCAATCTCATCGTCATGATCATCATGATCACCATCATCATCAGCAACAGCCGTAACACCACGGACCGCCACTACTGACTGCTCTGTCTTGTTTTTCATGATGATGAACAAAGTCAAAACCTGTGGTGATGTTGTTGGTGCTACAAGAAGAAGACTTGCTTCTTCAGCCTCCCTCCTTGATCATACTTATCCTTTTGCCAATTCATTTTGCTCACCGCACTTTTTCTTCTAGTTTTCAAGCTAGTGTAATGTGTGTATAAAAATCTTGGACTCTTTATGCAGTCAATAATACGTGTTTATTATTGGTATTACTTTGCAATAATATTGTAGCAACAATGACTCCATACCACTGCATGATATATTTAATGCTAGCTAATCATGGAAGGATGATTTTTCTCTCATGTTGTGACTTTTTTAAATACAAGGATACGAAATAATATTATCTACAATAATATTATGTAAACTCGTTCACGCATTCTACCAAATATGCAGTCTAATTCTAATAATTGTAAGTTTCTTTTACTAACAATGTAGAGTAAAAATTGGTATTTGCATTCCAGCATGATATTTATAGTTTTTGTGCTTATTATTATTATTATTATTCAATGCATTGCAGTTTGCCATTTGCAATGTCTGTATTGTATGTATATACTGCAGTTGCAAAATAGGGAAAGAGATAAAATTCAAAATTCATTACAGACAGACAACATGCCTAGAGTCGATCATAAACGAAGACGACTGATCTGATGATGTCGATTTGTTTTTTAAGTTGCTCTCTTAATATTATACCCTGTATCCAAAACGGCAAAATATTGCTGCTGCTGCTGCTGCAAACAAAATGGTAATAATGGTAATAGTATGCTTATTTGCACCTTTCGGTCTATTCTTTTCTAAAACCGCCCGCCTGCTTTTGTCAAAAGTTGAACATAATACAACTTGAGAAGAGACTAAAATAAATGGCATGTCATACTACTGAACTGTAGCACAAAAACATTCACGTTTGATTCCGTAGTACCCGTGTTGTACGACCGAGTAGTTTTAATTAATACATTCCCTTATGGCATTTCATTGTGTCTTCAATGATTATAATTTGCACTCTCGTCTCAAAAATGGACAAGACCTGCATGAGAGGAGTTTTAAAGAGAGTATATAACAGTTACACGCGTAACTATTCATTTATTCGTCTCTCAGAGGCAAAATGGCAAAGAGCAAAGTAGAACAATCAAGTAAAGCATTTTTTTTATTTCTCTCTCTCTCTCTCTCTCTCTCTAATTTCTATTTATGTACCTAAACATACCTACAATTTAATTAATCACTCATTCTATATATGTATGCGATATTGAAAAAGCGTTTTTAAGTTAAAATGAGCATTCAATACTTTTTTCAAACCAAGTCTTTATAATTTTCATCGTAATGCAAACAAGCCATGGTCATAATGATAGATATATTTCCCCATTCAATGCTTATTCCGACTAATTTAATTTTTATAATTCATTCCATGAATAATTTGCATACAATAAAATGATTCCGGTTTTATTTTTTAATATATTTTATTATGTCATTGTTTTGTCTGCAACTGCGCGTACATTCCAATGTCAACACCTAAACTTGTGTTGTTGTGTGTGTGAGTGTCAACACTGAATACATCAGCATCAGCATCACAATGCACCTCTACCGCAAACAATGTTATTATTATTATAATTCTGGCTATCAAAGAAGTGCCTACACAGAGCCTCTTTTATTGCATTTTCGTTCGTTGGAATCTCTTCAGATTCTCTGGGTTATCATCATGATGGTCAAACCAAATGGTAAAAATGGTAAATCAAATCAAAAACTAAATTGAATCTTTTCAGCTCAAGAAATTCTAGACACAACTTCTGTTTAACGCGTAATGAATGTTACCGAATTTCCAAATTCAAAATTTAATAGGTCCTCATAAGGAGGCGATGAAAAGCTAGCGACTCTTTTCGTGTTCAGCCCTGTTATATTATTACTCAATCGACTCTCATCATAATTTCATATTACATGTATATTTATTATACTTTTTTTCGATCCAGTTGGATAGACATTATTATATACACTTGTATTGTCTTTCATATTATTATTTTATATTTATTGATTTTTTAAAAACTTTTTTTATCATTACTTTCTGCTCTGCTGATTGGTTTTGTTGATATAGTACAAGCCAATGTACTTTTGCACCAACATTCATGTCAAACATGCCAGTCACAACTGCTCAAACATATCAAACTATTATTGTTGTTACCATTTAGATTGGTTGGTTATGGGCAACAAAAACGTTTGAATGTATAATATATATCCTTGTCGGTTAAATATATTGCATCCTATTTCTCGATGATGAAGATATATTGACTGGGCTGTGCCCTTGTTCTTTTCTACCTTTCTGCCTGGATCCAGCTATATATCTTATACTAGAAGAGAACAATGTCGGTTAAATATATTGCATCCTATTTCTCGATGATGAAGATATATTGACTGGGCTGTGCCCTTGTTCTTTTCTACCTTTCTGCCTGGATCCAGCTATATATCTTATACTAGAAGAAGAGAACAGCATCATCTTGCCAATAGGTGTGTGTGTGTTTGTAGACGCTTACGCTATATACTGACGCAAGCAGTTTGAGCATGTTGGCGTCAAATGCCTGACGAATACGTAACATGAGTATTTGGATTTTGGAGTATTGCGGGGATGATGATGATGCATCCTCATTGATACATTTCTTTAAAGTAAACACAATTATTATGAACTTGGATTACAAGACGACTTGTCGTATTAAATATATAAATACTTGAAGCATATATATAGCAATACTAGCAATCTCTCAACCTGGCTAGTACTATTATAGAAAAAAACAAAATCCGTTTTTATGGATGATACAATTTGGCTTGGGATATTCGAAAAAAAAAGAATCTCTCTGTCTCTCTCTCTCTTTCATTGCTATGCTGTGGCTATCCCGTGCTTTTTTGTCACTAATTTTCATACGCTGATGATGACGACGATGAAGATCATAGAAGCTTTAAAAAAAGTTTGATAGAGACGGTAGTAAAGACTGTACTCTGTTATATCCTATTTCTTTTTTTTGTTGCACTTTGTGGGAGGCTGCTGCATTCATAACCTTTTACATAACAGCAAACTCCTCAAGATTTTAACCGCAGCAAGCAGTAAGGCTGACGCCTGACGCTGTTGTAAAGTAAATGACCATAAAATAGCCATCAAAAAGAAAAAAAGAAAAAAACCATTCATCTGAAAATAAATTGATTGGACATGTGTACGTCAATATTTTTGCACAAAACAAGTTCAGTTCACGGCATGACACTTGCTTGCCAGCCAAGAAAGTAACATAAAAAGATGATGATCAGCATCAACCAGCATATCAACAGGAGCATCACCAACCAACCACCACCACTACTACTACTATACTCTCTGCTGCTGCTGCAGTGGCAAAAAATCTACATCCGCCTGTGAGATGCACAAAAAAACTGATGTCAGTCGTCTCTGTCTGTTTTGCTACCTACCACTTTAGTAGACTGGAACATGAAAGCGCTCTGATTGTGCATGAATTGGGGGGAGCAAAAAGATAATGATGCAGACAAAAAATAATACAATTACATAATACAAAATACACAGGTAGTAGTAGTAGTAGTACATATGTATGTTCAAAGAAGAATTCGGAAGGACGAGGATGTGATTATCCGTGAAACGACACGTCATGCAATGTTTGTTATCAGGTGATTGGATCATAAATCAGACGTGCAATTGTCTTATTTCTTTAGTTCCTTTCTTCAATGAAAGCTGTTTCATTTTTTTGTTCCGAACCTATCTCCCCAATACATAAAATTATCTTGTGCATACATATTATGTGAATATGTAGCAAGTTATAGTATTACTACTTAAATGTATTTACAATTTTCCACAATGGCGACATTTGAAAGAGCTTGTCTATTTTCTTCTCCTTTTTTTCTACCATTTTAAACCGTTTTTTATACAGTGCCATGTTCACTATACCACGCCTAAAAACGGATATTATTGAGCTTTATGTATATATTTTTTAGCATTGCTGCACATCAATGTACAAAAATTTATAATTAGGTAGTTTTAATAACATCTCAGCAGTGTTCAACTGTTCAGGTCATCGCCGTAGCATTTCTATAAGATTCCTTCTTTTCACACCGGAGCATTCAAATTCCTAGTATGATTTCTCTGGTTTTTGCCTAACATCCATGAAAGGATTTTTTTTTTCACAATCCCTTCTCAATAAGATTTCTTCTTTTCACACCGGAGCATTCAAATTCCTAGTATGATTTCTCTGGTTTTTGCCTAACATCCATGAAAGGATTTTTTTTTCACAATCCCTTCTCTACTTCTAATTAACTGCTTGGTTTTGGTCGGTTTCATATTGCATGTTTGCGTGTGTTTCCCTAATCCTTTTACGTTTAGCGTTTCTGCTAATAACCGCAACTTTTTGCAGACAACATAAAACAACACTTCATGACTGCTTTTTGTTTTCATAAATCTTGTTGTTGATACTCAACTGAATTGCGGATAAAAATTGTGGCTAAAACTTTACGAAATGACAGGAGAGATTCCTCGAAAATGGAAAGGCAATAAGGCTGATACATAATAGAATTAATGAATGACTGTACACCCATTAAATTGCAAGATTGTATTTTAATTATTGCAAAAAAATTCACCACCAGAGATACCCTATCCCATCATCTGCTGAAAATGACCATGAAACAACAATGCAAAAAAATATATCAATTCTTTTATTGTGTATCAAGTTATATTATTATTATGCAGCAAAATCATACTCATAACTCAATCTACTATTTTTAGTTCCACCATGAAAAATGCTGTGTAACCTTTCCCTGACTGCATTGTAGTACCTACCTACATGAACGACTCAACTTTGTTGCAAAAACTAACCAAGAATTTAAAATGTTTGCGCAGTGGGTCCTCTACTCTCTCCATCCGGTCGGCCGGAATCAATTTTTTTTGCACAGAAAATACATATCTACACAATGTTGATGTGTAATACACCTATGAAATAATAGTAAACTTGAATTTTAAATTTAAAAAATATACTTTAACTGGTTTTCTTATTCCTTTTCCGTGAATATCGTTACCTACATACATACCACTATACATGTACATAATAGTAATTACAAGTAGTAGTAATAATAAGGACTGCCTTGTTGTTGCCGGTTTTTCCTGCATGTTTTTTTCCTTACAAATTAGTAAATACAATGAGAAAAATATGGATTTATAGTGCTCCTTATCTTATTACAAGTAATGGAGTAATAACGAAAACGAATACACGGAAATAATAATAATAATAACAACAACAATATTATTATTAATAATAATAATGACATTAAAAATACCTATTTTATAAGAAAAGTCAGAAGAAGAATGTAGACTCCTAAACCACACCGCAATATTCACATCAAGTACCGACACAACGGGGCGTAATTATACGATCCGCTAAGGCGTGAATAATTGTTACGGCATTAGATAATCATGATTATGATGGTAAAAGAACCAGTAAAGTACCCGTGAACAAAACTATTATTCAGTCAATGCAAGATTTATGAATGAAATTGGAAATGTACAAAAAAATAACTCTGCTGTGAAGATAATACTATGATGCTCGAGTTCTATAACGATTCATTGTCCGACTCATAACCTGACTGCTAACTAAGCATCAAATCTGCTCAATCTCTGTTCATATGTTACAACAAATTATTCAAGAGAAGGATGGAAGAAAAGGTAAAAATAATAGCAATCTTGTTTGTTGTGGAGTGAAGATGTCAAGCACAGCATTCCTTTTCTCTTAATAGTTCTTCATCAAGTCGATTAAATATTTATAACAGTCATTGCAGTATTATTGGGGGAGGAGAGCAAGTTCCGTAAACAAGCCATGCCCGTTGTAGAATTCAGGTTTAGCATAAGACAAAGAATAATGCATATTGACGTGAACTTGTTTTCTTCTTTGTTTTCAATCATGAATTATGTGTTTTCCAGAACTGGCACTTTTTTGCACACTCATACGCACAGCACTACTACTACTACTAACTCGTTGTTTCATGACACTGGAGTTGAATCCTGGTCAGTTGAGTGCTTTGTGATAAACGATTATGCAATTGAAACTTAAAGTCAATTTATTAATAGATTGATTTAGTCATTTATTTAGATTTACAACTTGCAAGAATGCAAACTAATAAAGCATTATTTTTGCATTTGACTGCTCAAGTAGGTAAATTAAGGTGGAGTAGAAGCATTATATATGTATATATGTATCTATCTATATATAGGGATTCACGGAAGATTATGACTAGTCAACACTAAAATGTACTGAAACAGGATGTTCCCCAACTATATGTACTGGAAATTTTTAATAAAATCCTGTGTCTAGTAATAATAATGGCATTCCTATAATGATATTTTATTGTGGGAATACCACATCCACATGCCCATAAGTATCAACGTACTTGAAGAATGACTGGCAAGAAATGTTTAAAAATCCCTGACAATATTATCGAGAATAAAACAATCCATACAAACAAACCCAGTAACTTGTACGCGTACAATAAAGTAGAACAGTGTTTAAAAAAAATATGTACATAGTTAAAGGTTTCAAGCTTTTTAAAGCTAAAAGCAATGTAGTAAGATACTGTCGTACAGTGCTAAGAAAAACGTACTAAAATTAGTAATAATATTGGCCCATTCCCATTTAGAGACAACAGGTTTGAAACAACTAGTTTAAAAATCCCTGACAATATTATCGAGAATAAAACAATCCATACAAACAAACCCAGTAACTTGTACGCGTACAATAAAGTAGAACAGTGTTTTTAAAAAATATGTACATAGTTAAAGGTTTCAAGCTTTGTAAAGCTAAAAGCAATGTAGTAGGATACTGTCGTACAGTGCTAAGAAAAACGTACTAAAATTAGTAATAATATTGGCCCATTCCCATTTAGAGACAACAGGTTTGAAACAACTTCAGTGCATACAGTTGAACATTTGGAGAAAAAAATGTTCATACTATCACACTGCTAATCATCATTTTTACGATTATCATCGTGAAAAAATGTGTTCACGTAACATAAAGGTACACTACATGTAGCAATAAAATCAAAAACAACTAAAATAAAACTGTGGGGCAAAGTGAGCCAAAAAAAACCAAAACGAGTCTAAATGAATGATATTTTTTTGCAATATGTGAACCGCATTCTCGTGTTACAGATGAGCAAATTTATGAAATCTCGTTTTAGTAGCAAACTGTTATATAAAAATTGTATATTAATGTTTCAACAAATGAAAATTTTGTTTTACTGCTTGTGTGCTACGATATGGTACTGCCAACTATACGCTCAAAGTCGAAGATGACACTATCTTCCCTTTTCATCGGTATCTTAGCCGATAATCTAACTTTCAGCGTTTCTCATTTTTCCCAAGCTTCACTGATTTTCTTTTCTGGTGGTGGACTTTTGGCTTTTTTGGGTATGAAACTGGTGGTAGTAAACTGGGCGAGACATTGTGTAAGTTTCATCAAGTACAGCCCCAGAAATTTGTTGCCCTCCTCCACTCGGCCGGATACAGTAGCCCCTTCAAAGCTCCCATTGCATTCTTTCCATATTTCTAACAGCCGTCTAACAAACTGTTCCACTCCATTTCTTATCGTCTGCTTCATCCAACCATCCATCATGTTTTTGTTGAAATGATGCCACCAAATTAATATTTTAAAAATATTTTATTTTTTTGCATAAATATGTGTGATGTGCAAAATTAGGGACTGAGCAGTGAAAACGTTTTCTGTTTCTGGTTTGTACCTACTATATTTTTAAGTTGAAGTGGAAGCTGAGTAACCAGCATTTAGCACGCCCAGTGGGAGATAAACATTTTTTTTCGTTTAACAGCATGCTCATCCAGCCGCTACTAAAGAATTGAGAATTTTTAACTTTTTTATTAGTAGCACTTCCCCTCATTCCTTTAGCCAAAGTTAAGTGTCTGACGAGTATCTAGCATCTGATAAATAAGCTTGAAAATACTGACAGGTAACTTCCCGCTGTAGTTAAAATCTGGCTGCATTTTATTGCCTGTGATGCAGGAATAGTGTAACAATAAAATATTTAAAGCGCAAAAACATGGTAGAATCACACCAAAAAGAAAGAAATAATTTATTTGCGTATATTAATCTTATATGCTTTCAAAGTTTCAGCTACTGTTGAATACAATTTACACAATGCTATTTATTGTTAGTTAATAAATAATATATATACTTACTCTGATGCAAGGTAAGGTGGAAAAAAGAAACTCAGTTTACTTTGAAATAAAAATTATGCCCGGTATACCTGTTTTCTAAAAAAACATATTGCTCAGAAAATTAATCTCTGTCAATAGATATGCTTAATGATGTGATATATGAGATTCAAGCTGTAAAATATGTTTAGCCAAGTTGTAAAACTACGAATTCTAAGAGTTTTCACCTATGAGTTTTCAAAGAACAATTTTGTATTTGCTTCGTACTTACGCTCAGAAAAGAAAAAAATACAACGAAATTAAAAGAGTATAGTTAAAATTTTATATTGTTGTATAAGACGAGAAACAGTTTAATTTCCATAAATATATATTATTGTTCATTATCAATTTCATTTTTTCCGGAACATGACGGTAAAAAAGGATGAATGAACACTAGTGATGTTCAGTGGACTCCATAATGATTTTCTTTGCAAGAGAAAATTAAAAAATGCGTATCAAGTAATAAATTTCATAATCATAACATTTTATGTTGTTTAATTAAACCTTTCCTTACTCATCATGAGCAGAGGTCAACGTGTTATTCATGGATGCGTCTGTGCTTTATCTATTTGATTTCCAGTTGGGCGTCTCCAAGAAAAAGCCATAATTTCCTTCCATTTTTCATTTTGCAAATAAAATAGTAATTTTAATCTTTATTGTTTGCGTGTTGTTGATAAGCTTTAATTTACTCTAATGAAAATTGACTTTTTATTAATAAATTTGATGAGTACAATTTTTATGACTCACATTTTATTGAAATATGAAGTGTTATTGGCCAAAGTAAGTCTATCAGTTCGTCACTATCATAACTTATGGGATTTTTATCAACTTTTGATGTTGTTATAAAGTGTACTGGAGCAACAAGTTTGAGTTTGAAGTACGGTCCCATGATATTAAAACTACGTACTTGATTTTATAAATAGATTATGGCTGTATGGTAGAAACAAGAAGGTAACAATTAACAAAATCTAATTTCTTTTAATTAGACTAATTTAAAAATTCATTTGATTACTTTAAGATAGTTTACGGGTGTTTTATAAAACAAACCTTTTTTTCATGAAACGTCAGCTCAGCATGACTTACACAAATTAATTAATATATATATGTGCAAGTAAATCTTCTTCCGGATGCAATTGATACAAATAAGATGGTAAAAATGGCAAAACACCCTACATTTCTTGATTACCTTATATAGCTACGTATTTTGTTTCAACGTTTCATTTTCAAAAGAAAAATCATTATAAAACTTTTATTAGCACAGATTAGCATATTTATTGCTTTTTTTACTAATTAACGGGATAGCCTTAACAAATACATCCAAAATTCGACAAAATGTTTTAAAAGAAGGACAACTATTTTCAGCAAAACAAGCCAAAAAATTAGTTTTTCTTATTTTTATAGACCCCACTTCTACATATCTTGTTACTTACTAGTTAGTTATTACCTCACAATAATACTTGCGCACTTGCGCACAAGTACAAAACTTACCAAAAGACGAACAGTTCCTATCCTGAAAAGTACAGATTGTGTGAGATGATAAAAGTTTGGCACGTCAAATAAAAACAAAGGCTTGCTTAAAAATTCTGCCAATTGCAGCAGCAGGTCATTTTCCAAGAAAATTTACTCCGTTCATTCATAAATTTAACACATCAACACAGGTAGATAAGAAACAACAGTATGTGTTGCTTTGTATATACCTACATAGGAGAATGAAATAATTTATTTAAAAATGTCCAAACAGAAAAACAAGAAATTTTGTGTGAATTGGCATCTGGCATTGTGTTGAGCACTCTTCTGCTCATGTCCGTCTTCCAGAGATATTCTATTAATTGTAATGAATAGTTTTTCTACATTTCCCTTTCCAAATTGCACACACACACACACCACATGTATACGACCTTGATTATTAGCAGTTTCGCTTCAGTGTTAAAAAGTAAATAAAAAGCATACATTGGCATATTCGCATCATGGTAGTTCCAGGACTGATAAAAAAAGCAAATGACTACATTTGAAAGAAAATGGTAATTCCGATTTTTGTGCCAGCTCTATTGTCACTTTTTGGGGTCTGTCTGTGTTGTTGACTGTGAACTCACTGCTGCTTGGACTTTTTTTCTTATCTTATGAATATGAATGACTGCAGAAACCTGCTACTGTACTGCTGATGACAGTAATTACCCAGCGGATGCCGAGTCGAGAAAAAGAATTGCTCATTGGTAAATCCATTTTGCTATTACAGTTGCTGTTGTTGTGATGTGAAGCTGTGGTCTTCTCTGTAGGCAAACTCTACCTAAAACATCGACTAGTAATCTGCATAAAATATTGTAAGCTTTTTTTTCATGCACTTCAAATGTTGTTGCAAGCTGTATGTATTTACGAGAAAAAAAAACTCGCTAATGATTTTGATGATGGAATAAACCTCTCCAAATTTCAACACATTCAACAACATAATAATGTATTCCTTTTGTACATGTGTTTTGATCAATCATTTTTATTTATGACTTAACTTGAGATTTTAATTCTCGCAGACTGGTATAAATTATAAACATAGCAAAAAAGAGAGAGGTATACTGTAACAGCAATAATTTTTTTACAAAAAACGTATTATAGTAATGATGATGATGAGATCATATTATATACATGTATGCAACTTCATTTAATTCCTGCATACTAGTACATGTCATTTCAATCGGAACGGAGATTAAAATCAGATTTGTACTATGCAGCCCATTTTTAATGATTAAATTTTGTAAGGTCCAAATCTGGAAGAAGATTCAAGTTGATAAGATGTCGTATTGTTGGACGACCATGCGGACAATTCCTAATTAATGAAAAAATACATTCCGAATAATGGTTTTTATTAGTGACATTAATGAATCATCATAAATTATCGTTTCAACGTGTTTCTTTTACTAACTACTCACCATGGTTGATCCATTTCACCCATGTGATCAATAATTTGTCGCATTTCTTTCGGATTTAATGCTGTGCCAATCATGACTGATTTTCTACACGCACGAGAAGCGAACATTTCTCTTACCTTTGTTGGACGATAAAAGCATTTTCCAGATGCAGGGTCCTATAAATCGTATTAAAACAGAGTGAAATTGGGTACGCTAACCTTTTTACAGATTAAACATACAACAACGCATACAGATATTATTTTACCTCCAACATAAAAATCAACTCCTCCACATCAGACTTGCCGAATTCAATATTCTTTGAAAATGGGATTTTCAGCATTTTGACTCTTTTTCGTGGCTCTTCTGTGGTGTATTTCAAGACAACATCGCCCGGCATAGGTAGTTTTAATTGTAGAGAGTGTGCAGGTAGATTTTTTCAATTTACAAAATATCTCACCATAAAATTCGCTCACAACTTATGTAAACCAAGACATGTCTAATTAAATAAAATATATTGTTACCGTCTGGTGAAATGATGAAATCAAACCCGTTCTTTTGAAAAATATCAATATGGTCCATTATTATGTTTTCACTAATGGCAGGAAGCTCAAGGTCCAATGGGCTAAACAGAGATTCAGTAAACACCAAATATCTTACATCAAGCAAACCATGCATCGTTGCATTCCACAGCGTTGTGGAGTAGATAAAAGGATTCTGTTGTAAAAAATCAAATGCTATGTGTAGTTGTGAAATGTGAATTTACCGTATCAAAAGTTGTCCATTCAAAACTGTGGTCTTTTCCTGATCTTCGTAATTATACTTTTCGTCTGACGCGTGCTGATCGACAATAAAAAGATCTGGTCCATTCTTTACTACAACGAAGCCAAGATTGAACTGACCGACAATTTCCATCTTACCATAAATTGAACAAAATATGTTGTATGTTATATCTAATAATTTGTGGTTTAGGCAAGCAGTACAATAATTTTCCTAAAAGAATAATCGTGTAATAAATGTTAAACTTACTTTTTGAAACATATCTTTTGTTAGTTGCTTTTTCAATTCCTCCTCTGCAGCACTATTGTCTTCTGGTGCTATTTTAGCTCGGAATTTTCTAGCGTAGCTCATAGCTGCCAAAATCGACTCATTTCTTTTAGCAGCTGAAGCAATTAGATTTAGTGAAATATATTGCCAATTAACACTAACTGAGACCGATTTTCGTTGTGACAAGAACTCTTCATTATCTATCTCATCGTCGTACAAAATTTCAACACCATCACTGTCATCTGCACTATGACTAGCGTTCTCATGTGCTATGAAACTGTTTAAATCTTCTGCTTCTACCTCCATCTCTTGGGAATTTGGTCGGCATGCGTCTGTTTCAGCTGCCCTTCTCTTTCCGGGCACCTCAAACCTCCGCAAATAATTTGATAGTTTAGGATATTTTTGTGCATCAGATGTATGACAATTCTCATCCTCCCTATCCCTACTTCTTTTAAACGCGGAACTCAATGATGGTAGAGTTGATCTAGAATATGTTCCACCGGCTCTGATCGATCCTCCACTATAACTTTTGATGAAGTTATTGGTTTTTGAAATTACTGATCGAGGCAGGCTTCCTGTAGCTGTAGAGTACTGGGGATCAAATCCTTCCTTGTCATGAAAAGTTTCTTGTTTTTGACTAGATACTTCAGATTCGATTTCAAATGAGGAGGAAATACGCAATAGTTCATTTTCATCCTCTTGCTGTAGTTGAGAACTGCCGATGAAGTTAAGAGAGGGTTGTTGTAATTGCGAGGACGAGAGAGAATTGATAGGGTTGTAAGAAGATGCAGTTGCTGTCAAGATAGGTACTAATGATGCCTATTTGAGAAAACATAGATATTAAAACATTGATTGTTAACGACTGCAAGATATTAAGTATAAGCACAAATAAGGTACGTGTACAACCTTCACCGTTGCCAAAAGTACTTTTTCGTTCTGAACATACAGAATTCTCTTGTCTGGGGTCACATTGCAGTCGACATTCTCCCTGTTTGTTTTTACATGTAGGCAAACAAATGGATTCTGTTGCCTACTAAATGTATGGTAAACCTCGTTTATAACTCGACTTATCTATACGATAATTATAAATTTATTTACGTGCAAAATTTAACCTTTGTAATGTAAAGATAATTAAAATGCTAAAATTAAACCTTTGCTGGATCACATGGCCTTGAATTTATGAAATAAAACTGCCGGTCGTTCGAACTGCGGCCATGATTTGGCTTGGATATGTAACCTTCCACTTCATACTTTTTCTCAAATGTTTTTTCGTTAAGCCCGAATTCAGTTAAAATTTCATCCGATACATCATCTTCACATTGCTTAATTTCAACGAGCGAAGCCAACTAAAATATAATACATAAAGTATAGTTGTTGGTATATATTTAAATACCATTGTCAAATGTATTTTTGATATCGCATTTACTAACCTGCTTACTTCCAAATAATGTTACAATTCTTTCTTTCATTGAATTATATGCTGGTACCGCTAACACTTTTTGTGGTGCACCGTTTCCAATTTGGTTGGTACACGTAATTCTTTTTAAAATCAATTTAATATGCTTACTCGTACAATTGAGACGAATATATTTTCTTGATCAGCTAATATCATTTACACATAATACTAATATATTATTGACATTGCATACCTTACTCCATCTACCACGAGGCAATATCCATACAAAACATTCACCATTCGATGATACTCCTTTTTCAAGTTCTTTGTAAACTCCTTGTGTCGTACGGGCAATGTATGAAATAAATCTTTTAGAATCACACTAGTTCCAAAATCCCGAGCACATCGAACTTTTGAGGTAATTATTCCTCTATAGTCGTACTCGATTTTATGGCCAGATTTCTGTTCACTATTTTTGTATCTGGTTTGAATAAAATCAAAAAATAAAAAACTTTTTATTCGAACGAACATTTAAACGAATTTGCTTGTAACATTTCAGATTTCATATTTAATTACAAATTTGAATGAATTTGCAGAAACAGAAATTTAACCCACCTAGCCCTTCGAAATTTGTTTCTTCAATTCCACAGGCGTCATCCGAAACTTCAATCAATTTACTACCATATTCCACTAAACGTATGTCAACCTTTGTTGCACCCGCATCAATGCTGTTCTCCACTAATTCTTTTACCGCTGTGCTTAGAGTCACAATGACCTACGTACCAGAATTTAGTTCATTTTCTTTAGTGTATGCATGCATACATGTGGACAACACTCTTTGATGTCATATGAAATTATCTAAACAACTGTATATAAAGGATAATTATCTAGAATCTCAAACCTACCTGGCCGGAGCAAATTTGATGAACAACATCTCGATTAATTGGGCGAATTACGTTATCTCGAGACATTGTCCTCGTAGCAATATCTTTGACTTGGCCTTGAGATGAACTTGAAGGACCATGTGAATCATTGTCATTGTGTAGCTCCATTTCTTTAGTAGTACCTGATTCTGCAACGGTCGGGATGTCGGGAGCAAAAATCTTGTCACAATTCCCATCAGAGTTTTCGAATGAATCTTCTTTGGAAAGCCTTCTTGACTCTTCTTCCTTTGCTTCATGATTGCTTTCGCAATCTATTTGGTCAAGAGACTTGTCATTTTTTAATAAAGTGCCAGTAGTTGTACTTGGAGAAGATGGAGAAGAAAGCTTTTGCTGGGGTTGTAGCTTAGGCACTCTACGTAGACTATTTGTTCCCA